>PVKE010005984.1:0-56325 GCA_004027555.1 Craseonycteris thonglongyai
CCCCCCCCCCCCCCCCCCCAGAACTTCTAGTAGATCTCTAGTTACTGTATGAATAACAAGAATGCTCCATTTTGGATTTTCCTCAGCCGTCAGAGGAGTTAGCCAGCTCCTTGTCCATCTCTTTTCTGCCCCAGTGTCAGATTTCCCTGTGTCTGCTCAGCCAGTGCTGGTTCACCTCTTACTTTCTGCCTGCCCTGGAGAGCCAACCCTTGAGTCCTCTGGGCCTGTGCTCTGTTCTGTCCTTGAAAAGCAGGCTCCTTGGCCTGGGTACAACATGAATGCCACCCTCTTCACCAGCTGATAGCCTCAGGCTCCTGCTGTTACTAGTGCCTGATCCCCGCTGACACCATGAAGGTGGTGAAGGGGCAGTCCTGCAGCTATGGCCTGTGCTGCGTGTGGGCTCCGTGGATGCGTGGTGCTTTCCGTGTGTAAGTGAGAGACATAGCCCACAATCAGGTTGTTAGTCACTTTCATAAATCACAGGCATAGAATCACTGAAAGTTTTGAAATGTTGATTTTACTTTTAAAGTAACTTTCCTATCTACTCTTTTCTCTGTGTTAATTTCTGCTCGCTGAATTAGTTGATTCATCTGTTGTTTGTTCATCCAACTATCATGTAAAGCACATGGTATATGCCAAGGCACTGGGGATTCAGTGGTAAGCAAGATTGCTGAGGCCTCTGCCCGTGCAAGCTCACAGAGTTGCCACAGGCACATGCGGGTCCCTTGGCCTCTCATTTCAGCCCATCTTCCAGGAGGCTTCTGCCTTGTGTCAGCTTTCCTTGCAATCTTTCCTGTGCCTGCTGAAAATCGTCCAGACTCTACAGCCTGTCATTTATTTGTTCTGGTCTCTACTGCCCTTCCCCAGCCCGTTCTCCCTTCCCTCCCACCTCCCCGGCAGTGGAGGGCAGCATCTCCTTCCTTGGTACTTTGGCACCTTATCTGGGACTCTCTTTTGTCTAGAGACAATTTATCTATTAGGCACAGTGCCTAGTTCTCATGATATTAGGGACCCACAAAAGTGTTTTAATTTCATTTAAAATTAGGAAAAATTAATATACTTCAACCTGGATTATATTCGTCTTTATACCAACACATGTATGAAATAGAACTTTAATATCTTTTTATGGAGGAAGGGAAAACTGTATGAGGTTCATGAAAGTTACAGAGCACTCACAGTTATGACCTATTACTTTATTGTTATTGTTGGATCTAACTGATTGCCATGTGGGCATGTAGACAGAGGGAACCTCACAGAGGCAGGGACTATGCTTGAGAACGTTCTGCATCCAGAGCCTGGCACAGGGCCAGGGACCTGCTGGGCTCTGCCCATACAGCTACCTGTCTGAGTTTAGTGGCAGCAGGATTTTGGGAGGAAATTTTATTTGTTTCTCCATGACATAGTTGTTTTTCGTCAGCACATGGGCATGACAAAAGTAAGAGGCCCAGACAGCAGGTGAGTCTGTAGCTTGGAGAGGGCCTGGCTCAGCGTGGCTCCTCACATCACACATTCCAGAACTCACTGTGTTTCTCTTCTAGGCGGCAGAGGAACGTGGCACTTAAGAGAACAGGCTTGTAGTCTTAGGTCACCTAGCCGTTTGAAACCTTAGTTTTCTTCACCTGTAAAATAGAAACAATGAAGTCCACCTTGTGTAGTTGCTATGAGGATTAAATAAGGTGATGCATATAAAGTGCTTTTTAATTTTTAAATTCACAATAGTACAAGCTAGTGCTTATAGTAATGTTCATGTATTTCTTCTCTTTTAAAACTATTTATTGTAGATAAACCATCAATTTAATAACAGCAATCTGGGAAATAAATAGACAATGCTGACATTAACTATATATCTTGGTGGTATGATGAAACTAGATTGCAGAAATGTCAAAATGTGAATAAAATAGTCTTGGATTCAAGGTAGGATGGCATTATTAAAGTTAAAGGAGTTGGTGGACTTACATCTACTTCTAGTCCTCGGTGTTTTCCTATTTAGGAAGATGTAGTGAAAGGTCAGAGGACTTGCTTTGTGATCTTAAGGAAGTCACTTTGTCTGAGTCATAGACGAGATTCTGGCAGGATGCTTTTTACAGAGTGCTCATAAGAATGAGAAGAAAAGGATCTTATAAACAGTGAAGTGCTACACAGATGAAATGTTTGTCTGCTTGCTTCTCAGGGAAGGTTAGCTTCCAGTACTGATAATGCTGGGTAGAATCAGGCCACCTTTTCCACACATTTCAAGGTCCCCTTTCCCACAGTTGACGTTATTTTCCTGCCCTCCAGGTTCTATTTCACCAACTGGCATGGCACCAATGATAATGAGCAGTCAGTATGGCGACATTCTCCAAAGAAGCAGAAAAATGGCTATGAGAAAAAAAAGGTTCCAGATGCAACCCCTCTCCTTGACGCCAGCTCCCTGGAGTATCTGTTTGCTCAGGTAAGAAGTGTGGGTCCAGGAGAACCGGGAGTTCATGGACTGAGTGAGACCACTTCGTAGTAGCTAGAATGCTTTATGGCCTGTGTGGTGGGAAGTTCTTGCCATCCTGGACTTGTCCCATGTGTGGAGAGGGAAGGCAGCAATGCAGTGTCCCAAGGGGCTGGTTATCCCACTTTGGGGTTTTCCAGGCTTCACTTCATCCCTGCCCCTTTGTTGCTTCCCTCACCTCCTACTGTTTTACTTCTGGTCTGTAGTGCCTTCTGTGGAGAGAGCAAAGTAAAGCTATAAGCGAGGGAGGATGTAGTTCAGTGGTGCTAATGAAGGCGTGTCTCAGCAGCCATAGTCATATTTGGGGAGGAGAGAAGTGGCCACTCTGAGCCACAGTGGTGGTAGATGAGACACTAGAGAAAGGCCAGAAGAGAAGTTAGTCACCTACAGGACATTACCCTGTGATAGCACATATAATATCACAGGGTCCGGCAGAAGTAACACCCCTTTTTATGAGCTGGCAATCTATACTAAATCTTTTATTGCAAAATTTTGTAACATAACATTATCACACTCAATCACACTATACTACTGAAAAAAGGGTGTTATTTCTGCTGGGCCCTGTATTTATGTGTGTGTGTGTGTGTGTATATATGTGTTTTTGTTTATATGCTTCCTGATTTTACTGTGCAAAATATATTAATTACTATGTAGTTTTATGAAAATGTTATTGTTTATCATTTTACAAACTTGTCTTTTATTCACCCTGTTGATGATCCTTCTAATGTCAATTAAAAATACAGAACTTTTTTGTTGTAATGACTGCATAATAATTTGCTTATTCAACAAATATTTGCTGAGTGTCTGTATTTGCTGAGGCACCACAGATACTGTGAACAAGACAGACATGGTCTCTGCAAGCATCAGACATACAGTCAAATTGGGCAAAAAAAACCAAAAAGCAATGAGCAAATAAAGTGCTACAGAGATCATTTGTAAGAAATTGTAAGAAATGCTATTAAGAAAAAACCTTTGTGGTAGATAAATATGGAGAAGGGGGGATTTGATTGGGAAGACTTAACTTAAATGGTCTGTTCAGAGAAGGTCTAAGGAAGTGACATATATACTGAGTCTTGAAGAATAAAAAGGAGTCTGCAATTCTAAGGGAGAAGTAGGGAAAGGATTTCTTCTATGTGGAGCAAAGCTTTTCAATAACAGCACTGCTGATATTTTGGGCTGGTCGTTTTTCGTTGTTAGGGTATGCCCTGTTCACTGTAGGGTGTTTACTGGCCCCACTGGCCTCTACTTATGAGATGCCAGAAGCTCCATGCCCCCAGTGCTTACAGTCAAAAATGTCTGCAGACATGGCCAGGTATGTCCATAGGGGCAAAATCTGCCCTGTTGAAAGTATCTCATCTAAATGGAACAGAATGTGGGAAGGCCTGGCGGTAGGTGAGAACTAAGAGGAGAGTTTTGTGTTTCTAAAGAAGGAGGGGAGGGTGATAGGGAATGAGACTGGTGGGGCAGACCAGGGCAGACCATGTAGAACCTTGTATGAGCTGACAAGGGGCTATGTGTTTACCCTAAGTGTGATGAGAAGATATTTGGAGGGTTTGATTTTGTTTTTTTGACAAAGAGAAAGGGGAGGGCCCAGAGCAGTCTCCATAGATGACAGTATTAGTTTTTCCACATAGTTTCATTCCACAGGTGGGCGCAGGGCTATGCAGGGCAGGAACTGGGCCAGGAGCCTCCCACATAGGTCCCGGCAAGAAATGAACTGGGGGCACACCCCAGCTCAGCGTATGGGTCTACCTGGGCCAGAGCCGGGATTCGATCCTTGGCCCCCGGGGCTGCAAAGTAAGCTCTTAACCTGCTGAGCCATCCCAGCCTCCCGAGGGTTTGATTTTATTTATAATTATTTAAAATTAATGATGATTCTTTCTTCAGATTTATTTTTTTGTTTGAGAGAAGGTGAGAGAGAGAGAGAGAGAAAGAAAGAGAAAGAGAGAGAGAGAGAGAGAGAAGGGAAGAGGGGCCAGAGCAGTCTCCATAGTTGTACATTAGTTGTGACAGAGTTTCATTCCACACAGGTGGATGTGGGCCATCGCGGGGTGGGAACCTAACTGGGGGCCTCCCACATGGGATGTAAGAACCTTCGCCACCATCCTGGCAGTTACCAGTTGCACATGGGTTTGCACAAGCCAGGGCCGAGATTTCATCCCCAGACCTTGTGATTGCAAGGCAAGCGCTCAAGCTGTTGATCTGTCCTGGCATTCCTGAAGTCAATGATTCTTAATATGTGGAAAGTGAATTGTGCTGCAGCCAAGAGTACAGTATAGATACAGCAGCTAAGAATGTGCTGCATGGTCCAGGTGGGAGAAATGCCATTTTGGCTTAGTGTAGTGGCACCAGAGTTGGAGAGAAATGGATGAATCTACGATTACCTTTGGAGATAGAGTTAATAAGATTTGCTGATGGGTTGATGTAGAAGGTAAGGGAATTTGAAGAATCAAAGATAACTTGAGATTTATGTTTTGGTCAGTATTTGTTTGACAATAGAGTCCATTCCCTACTTAGGGAAGACTGAGAAGAACAGGTTGGAGAAGGGGTGGGAATTAGACATTCTCTTTTGGAGATGCCTGTGAGACATACAAGTGAAGATTCTAGGTAGGAAGTTGAGTATGAGGCGGAATCCAGAGGAAAGCCATCATTTATTTAACTATCTCTTGTTTTTGTACAGTTTTACTTTTTCTAGTTATTCTATCACTGGTACAGACTGTTGTGAAGAACCTCATACATACGTATTTATGTATAGTGTTTTGTTTTTAATTTCCTTAGGGTATACTTTTATATGGGATTTTGGATCACTTATATTACATTGTACAGCTTTAGTTACTGATTGCACCTTATCCCCATTCCACATATCTAACAGAGAAATGCACAGCCCTGGGCAGGTACTGTGTTAAAAAAATTAACTGACCATTTTCATATTGATCATTTTGAATTTAACCTCTCAGTTTTATAGATTCATATCTGAGATTTATTCTTTTATCTTTTTTGAGAAAAGAAGTGTAAAAGAAGAGTATGCCACACTTCAAGAATCAGTATTGCATTAGAATTGACCTTTCAGAACTTCAGGAATGAGTTACTTGAGTTAGTTGTACAGTGATGTGTACAGAAAACCACAGCCAAACAAAAATGCTTTCAGATTTTGTTTTGCTCTTCATATGTGGCTGACAGCAATTGTTTTTGCCTCTCAGTTTTTTGTGGAAGTGGTCAGTGTCCTTTTCTTACTTGGGAGAAATAAGAAGTCCTACCTTGGAAATAAGGGGAACTGTGGTGGTGGGAATCTTTCATCCGAAACCACTAAACTGAAGTCCCTTCAGGGAAAGTGAGTGGTTTACTTCTGGAGGACTACCACCTCCAGACTTCATGGCTGCTTCTGTTCCAGCTAGAGAAAGGCTAAAGCACGCAGTCCTTCAAGTGCTGTTGCTTTAAGTCAGCCAGTAAAGCTTGAGTGTAGCTGCAGTGCAGTGCTGAAGAGTCACGGCACTGAGTCACATATAGGCTTGTCTCTCTACCCAGCCACTCACTAGGTCCCTGCTCCCCCTCCCCCACCCTGGGTACACTATCTTTCTACTTAACTTTGTTTTTTATAACTACCTGATGTTACATATTTCAGGTTTTTTATTCTTTCTTTTTAAAATGGAATCTTCATGAGGTTAGGGATGTAGTTTGGTTTAGTGCTATATATCCCTATCACCTAGAATAACATCTGGCCTATAATTGCCAAATGAATGAAGTTGTTTAACCTTTTGGTGGCTCAGTTCCTCATCTTTTAGGTCATGATGATGTTAGCACCTACCTTCTAGGGCTGTTTTGAAGATTAAATGAAATAGTAAATAAGAGACCTAACACAGTGTCTAGCACTGAGATTAAGGTTTAATAAAGGGGAGCCAGCATTGGTATTGGTTTTTAGTTTTCGAAGCCCTCATTGGTTCTTGGAAAGCTATGCACCTTCGTCAGTGAGGCAGTATTTTACTACTGGCAACTTGAACAGCAGATTTTTAAAAAACTTGCATGTGGTAATTATGCACTGTAGATTATGGATTCCTTCCCCTTTTTCTAAATCTACATTGGAATGGTGTGTGGTGCCTTGTCAATTTTTAACCCAGTTTCTAGACTAGGATATCTCAGTTCATGTTTGTGGAGCTAGTGAGTGATCAAACCCCAGCCAGCTGTTGCCTTCCCTTACCCAGATGCAGTCCAGGCCTGGCTGCTTGTCACCACTTATATGGTAAGCTCAGCAAAAGGGCTTCACGTGTTCATGCTGTTTGCCAAGACCTAGCATATGCTTCATAAATAATTGTTAAATGAATAAGTTAACTTGGGGAGAACATCTGGGCCCCTTTGTACCCAACGTAACCTGGCAGCCAAGAGTGAGCTTTAATGGCAATGAAACCAGTCTCATTAGTGCCATTGCTGTACTGCTTTTCTGGATAGTACCATCCTCTCAAGATCAAGATCAGAAACAAGGGTGGACTCTTGAAACTTAAGTGGTGATTTCATTTCTTCTCACGTCTGTTCCAAAGGGACAGTATGATTTGGTCAAATGCCTGGCTCCCATTCGAGACCCCAAGACTGAGCAGGATGGGCACGACATTGAGAATGAGTGTCTGGGGATGGCCGTCCTGGCCATCTCCCACTACGCCATGATAAAGAAGATGCAGTTGCCAGAACTCCCCAAAGACATCAGGTAAACCTGTGTGTTAACTCGTTTATCCCTTTCTTCTGGCTAAAGAATCGATTGTGCAGATGCTGTTATTTTTATATGTTCTTGTATGTCTCGGTTTAACCACTGCCAGCTTTTGGCTGAGCCTACTCTCTGCAGAGCCCACATGTTTTGTAGAACATCTACAAAAGGTAGCACAATTATGATTGTGTCCTGATTTGGAATGTTGGCTGATGACCTTGACATTTGTACTAGGGTGAACATTCTGGGCTGTGGTTGCCATTCAAATTAGTGACCCACATGCCCTCCCTCTCTGCCCATTGTAGGCATTTACCTTTTGTGCAGCTACTGCCACCCCTGGCCTGAACTAGAGTTCACTGGAGAGCTGTTAATTCTGATGTGAAGTGGTGATCAGCTGTTACCTTAAGGATATTGTCTTTGTGAAGAAATATTCAATATGCATGATTTCTACTCATCTATAAAATATAATTTTTTCCAGTAAGATATTGTGGTTATTATAAATGAAGACAGTCTCATTGTGAAGAGGAAATTATTTATAGCTGTAACAGTTGTGATAGGCAGCATGCATTTTCTCATAAGATTACTTCTTATATCTCTTTAACCTTGAGCAGACCTCCTCTGCCCTTGACCAGAGTCTGGAGCAGATCAGGAGTTGCTCCTCAGTAATGCAAGGAGTGATCAGATACATGCTCAATTACTACTTTCTCTCTCTCTCTCTCTCTCTCTCTCTCTCTCCCTCTCCCTCTCTCTCTCTCTCTCTCTCTCTCTCTCTTTCTCTCTTTCTCCCTCTCTCTCTCTCTCTCCCTCTCTCTCCCTCTCTCTCCTTCTCTCTCCCTCTCTCCCTCCCTCTCTCCCTCCCTCTCTCCTCCCTCTCTCTCTCTCCCTCTCTCCCTCTCTCTCTCTCTTTTGGTGCCTTTTGCTCTGGGTACCTCCTCTATATTTTTTCAAGAGGCAAAAGTAAAAAAAATGACTACTCTCCTCTAATCTTCCCCTTTGTTACATTAATCTAAAAAAAAGTATGAAGTTTGTTGTAGATAAATTCAAACTTCAGTTTCTACTTTTTTGAAGCCATTCATGCAGCAGTTACTACCCAGTGCCAGGTGCCATGTGAGGCCGGGGAGTGACAGACACACAAGTCTCCCCACTTGTTTGGCCCCCGGTGGACTTGTTCTTTCTTTCATGGGCATTCTTACTCTCCTTAAAACTGATTCCTGTTCTAGTGGTGTATAAGTTTGTTGAGGTTCTGTTACTCATAGATGCTCTTCTATTTGCACCTGGATGGGTAATAACTTTCAGCTTACTTGTTGATGCATTCAATACATCTGGGATATTTTTACATGGCAAACATTAAGTCTTTTGTATTTAATTAGCTTTTATGTATTTTTCCCCATTTCTGATAAAAACAGTATGTGATCTTTACAGAAAAATTATGAAACAGACATGCAAGTAGAACATATGAAGCATACTCATTCTTGACACCTTTCAGACCATTTTATAGTTGATACTGAATGAGTATGTTTATGTGAATACTAATGTTCACAGGAACAGTGACATTAATAGGCAGAAACAGAGATAAGTCAATTTTGCTGTCTGCCTTGGTGACCCAGAGAATTTGGTGATACCTGTAGGAATTCCCATTTCAGTAAAATCTGTGGAACATGCACTTTCCTATTCTGTTTTAATCCCTATTGACCTCCATCTCCTTAAAATTATTACCCTCGGTGCTAAATCCATCTCGGAGTAGATCTTCATTTCTCATTTGGCAACACATGCAAGGCAGATTTATAGATTTGGGTTTGTTTATAAACTATTCTCTGCTAACTTCTATGTGAAAAATATATAAACTATCTATTTTTCTACTTTGTCTTAGCTACAAGCGATATATTCCAGAAACACTGAATAAGTCCATCAGACAGAGGAACCTTCTCACCAGGTTACGGATAAATAATGTCTTCAAGGATTTCCTAAAGGAATTTAACAACAAGACCATTTGTGACAGCAGTGTGTCCACACATGACCTGAAGGTGAAATACCTGGCTACCTTGGAAACTTTGACAAAACATTATGGTGCTGAAATATTTGAGACTTCCATGCTATTGATTTCATCAGAAAATGAGATGAATCGATTTCATCCAAATGACAGTGGAAGTGTTCTCTACTATGAAGTGATGGTGACTGGAAATCTTGGAATCCAGTGGAGACAGAAACCAAATGTAAGTTGTATAGGTGGCTGATCAAAACAGAACATCTGTGTCACATGGTGTGTTGTTTGTCCTGTTATAATGATTTATTTGCATGCCTATCTTGCCTGTCAGCTGAGTTTATTTAGGCTAGAGACCATGTATCATTCATCTTTTAGTGCATTCATGTAGCACTAGATCTAAATAAATATTTGAGTTCTGTAGAGAAATATAATATGTAATGATATAATAGTAACAGGAGACATTTACTGAGTACGTACCATGTACCAGGTACTTCTCTAAGCTTTTTACATGTAGTAACTCATCTATTCCTTAAAAAAGAAAACTTGAGAGAAATATGACCATTATCCCCATGTTATGAACACAAAGAGGCACACAGAAGTTAAGAAACTTTTCCAAGGTCATAACTAATAAATGAGTGTGCCAAGAATTTAACTTAGGCCTCTGGCTCCATGAAATAGGGTAATTGACTTTTTAAAATAAAGTTTCGGGAAAGCTGGGATGGCTCAGCGGATTAAGCGCTCGCTTTGAAGCCCCGGGGACCGAGGATCGAATCCCGTCCCTGGCCCATGCGGACCCACATGCTGAGCTGGGGTGTGCCCCAAGTTCAGTTCTTGCCGGGACCTATGTGGGAGGCTCCTGGCCCAGTTCCTGTCCTGCGCAGCACCGAGCCCACCTGTGGAGTGAAACTATGTGGAAAAACTAGTGCTGTCGACTGTGGAGACTGCTCTGGGCCTTCCCCCTTCTCTCTGTCTCTCTCTGTCTCTGTTTCTCTTTGTCAAAAATCAATAAAATAAATCTTTAAAAAAAAAAGTTTCTTTTTGAAGTGTTAGTTGAATAAGGCAATAGAGCAGAGTGTTTTCAAAGCATAGGTTTTAAACCTAAATGGACCGGGTTCAAAACCTAGCTTACTATTAGTAGTAACATGGTGTTGGCAGGGTTACTTCACCTTTATCAGCCACATATTATTTATTAGTAAAATGGAGATACTGTTCTATGTTATAGGGTTGTTGAGAGAACTAAATGCCATTTAGCACAGAGCCTGGCATATAATAAATGTTCAGTAGATTATAGCTGCTATCTCTATTATTATTATTGTAAATAGTAACATTAAAGGGGAGATTCAGTCTCTCCTGTTTGATTCTCTTCCTAAAATAACCACGACTAACACTGAGTGCTTTCTATATAGTTACGCTAATAAAAACTTAGCCAATCCTCAGAGAACTTTGTGAAAATGTAAGAGCTCTGCTTTTTGGATGGGGAAGTGGAGGCTCAAAGAGGTGAACAGACTAGTTAAGTGACTGGCAGAGGCAAGATCTTACCCAGATTTCTAGTCTCCCAGACTCATGCTACACAAAATATTTAAACTCATGTAGACATGCATGACTCCTTATATTATTCAGGCATGGGATTTATACCTTCTCTTGAAAATTCTGACTTTTACATTGTTATAAAGTGAAGACAATCAGTGGTAGAAAAGGAGAAAGCCCATGTTTTGTGCAGTCATATTTGGGAAGAACAAGCTCTCTGTCTGTGTTGCAACACACATATCAATCCAGAAGTGAGGGGAGCTGACTGTTGGTGCATGTCTAGTGGGCATTTATTTCCTTTTCTAAGTTTTATTGTACATTATAGAACATGTAAAGAGTTTAGTCAGTGTGTTCATTAAGGTCAAACCCGAAGATTCCCTGAGCGGACCCAAAACGGTGCAGCTAAGCCCATAGTGCCAGCTCTCTCAGTTTCCCTATAAATCTGGATGTGTTGGATTTTTCCTCCTTGGATAGAGGCTCTGCATTGGTTTCCCAGAAGCATTCACTTTTTTACCAATAGAAAATGAGAAGCCAACTTAACTCTGTCTTTTTTATGCATGTTATCAGGTTGTTTCTATTGAAAAGGAGAAAAATAAACTAAAACGGAAAAAACTGGAAAATAAACACAAGAAAGAGGAGGAGAAAAATAAAATCCGGGAAGAGTGGAGCAATTTTTCTTACTTCCCTGAGATCACTCACATTGTAATAAAGGAGTCTGTTGTCAGCATTAACAAGCAGGACAACAAAAAAATGGTAAGTGCTCCAGAAGGGGCTCTGTGTGGCTGTGGTGGTGAGAGGAAGGTGTTGCTGAGGACAGTCATGCATCGTGTGCTTCTCAGAGTTCCTGTCCCAAAGAGAAAATCTGATGATTATCTTCTTTAAGCCAAAAGTCCCTGTGCTGATGTCGACATGGTCAGTGTCAGGTTTTTAAGTTACACGGGTACCGGTACATTCCCATGCCTTTCTTTGGTCTTGCAAATGTGTATCTGTCTTAGCATTTGTCCCTCTCCCACCATCAGTATTGACTTCACAAAAATTAGTGGATTTGAAAGGAAACATTGGTGAATGTCAGTTTTTCCCCCATTTTGTCCCAGGGCTCCTGCATGGCAGCCTCTCTGCTGAGTTGGGTGGGTCATCTGGGGTGAGGTCAGTGGGAAGCCCCGCTTTGCACTTTAGCAGACTGCTGGGCTGGTGGCTGTCCTTGTCATGGTGTCAGGCACACCCAAGTGACTGTCAGACAGAGGAAGGGATGTGTGGTCTCACTTCCTCTCCAGTATCACTTGATGACATAATCTAGATGGGCAGGCATGCTTGGCAGGGAGAGTGGGAACCCTGCTAGAATGCACGTTTGTGTCTGGGTGGTCACAGCTGACAGCTCATGGAGAGAACAGGTGGGGAGGTGAGGCGCTCTCACCAGGTGAAGGCAGTCAGCTCTAGGGAAATACCATGTTTTGCCTAAAATTGGGCCAATAGTGTATAAAAAAGATACCACACAATGTTGGGAAAAAATCTGGTGATACAGTTTAGATCAGACAGTGACCCTTTTACATCTAGAGTAACTTGTGTTTTTGATATGTCTTTTGGCAAGCAGTTTGGCTACATACCGGTATATTAAAATTCTTGAAAATATTTACATATTCCCCCATTCAGGAGTCTAGGGCTCTGTCTTTCAGAAACAGTAAGATGCAGGCAGTGGTCTGAATCAGAATGTTTATCCCAACACTATTAAAGAGGTATGCATATACTTACTCATGCTCTTAGAAAAATAATAAATTATTCGTAGTTATTTATAGTGGGATTATGAGTGATTTTAATTTTCTTATTCCCTCAAATAACCCTTCCCCTTTTTAACAATAAACATTTTATCAGGAAACCATAGTAAAAAGTAAAGTGAAAGGAGAAGTAGAAGAGCCCAGATAGATGCTTAATGGGAAGGGGGAAATGGAGGGAGGGAGAAAATAAAACTAACCGTTACTTATTCAGCATGTTGTAGATACTGGCCTGTGTTACATGCTGTGTCTACATGATCTATTTAGTCTTTACAGGAATCTTAAATGTAGGAATTTTGGCTTCATTTCCAGTGGGGAATCTGAGACATGTGGAGAGAGAAACTTGTACAGGGTCACAGAGTGAGCGAGTGGCAGGTCTGTGCTGCTTTGTTTTCCAAAGCATTCTCTTCCCAGACACACTAGTAAGTGGAGGTTGGCACATATGTGACCAGGCTCTTCAGCATGGCCAAACCCTTGAAGATGCACAGCTGGGGAGGAGCAGCCGTTACCAGCGGGTACAGTGCTTGTGAGCCTGCCCCTGCCCTGTCCTGGCTGACAGGGTTCAAGGCTGGCACTCAGCTCATGCACCTGACATCTAAGGCAGAGCTTGCGCTGGCGCATGGGCCAAGCCTCAGAGCTGTGTAGGGAACAGGAGGAAGTCAGGAAGAAGTAAATACTTGATCTCCTCCTTACTTTATTGTCCTTTACAAATACCAGCTCTTACTACACGCCAGGTACTTCCTGTTCTAAGCACTTCATAAATAACAGCTCTTTTCATTTTCATATTGATCCTATGAGGTGGGTACATTACTATGCCCTTTTTACAGAACAGGAAACTTTACAAAAATATTAAGTACTTAACCCATTTTCACACAGGTTCTAGGTTAAACCATTTGATATTGCCAATATTTGGCATAAATAATGATGAATACATATGCTTAAACATAATAGCAAGTAGAGATACTGAGATCTGAACCCAGATAAGCTGGCTCCAGACCATGGGTTAATACTGTTCAGTTCTGTCTCTTCTTTAGCTCACTACACTGTCACTTCACAGCCAAGGGATCTCCAGGCCCCCTGATCAAGCAGTACTCTGGCTGCTGGTTTTTCAGGAAAGCATGATGCAAGCATATCTTGATTTATCTCTTCTCTCTGCATCTCCTTGATGTTTCTCATTTCCATTCAAATATCCACCCTCAGGGAACTGAAGTGCTTATGTGGTCTCACAGATGTATGACTAGATAAAGGGCTGCCCAAGCCAGACCATCCTAAATTTGCTTTTGGGGGATCTTCAGATCACACCTAAAAAGGAGCACGTTAGCATAAAGTCTCCATCCCGAATCACTGTCCCTGTGGTGGCCCGGCCCTCTCTTGGCCTCCTTGACTCCCCATTCTTGAGCACCCTTCCCTTAGCATTATAGGTGACTTGAACTAAGCCCCCTTACCTCCATCCTGTCTCGTTCCTTGTGTTCACCCCCTTTACCCTTCACTGGTCTGTTTTCTCTACCACCAGCCTCTCCTTTCACCAGAGCTAGATAGAGTCTTATTCTCAAGTAGTGTTTTGCTCTTCTCTGAAGACTCCAGTAGTTTTTAATATTTTGTGAGTCAGAGCTCTAAATCATGGCTTTACACACACACCCTCTTCCCCAGGAGATGTTCCTGGTTGACCCATGGTTCCTCTCAGATGGGCAGTCTCTGCTCAGGGCTGTATGATCAAGACATAAAAAAACAAAAACAAACAAACAAAAAACTACCTGTCTTCGCCTCGGAGTGTTTTTCTGAAAACCTTCCCTCCACGGAAATTCTCTCTTCTCCACTTTAGCCTTTGCAGTCTTATACCTTGAGGAAAACACTCTGCCTCCTCCAAACCCTCAAGGTACATGGACCTAATCTAGCAAACCTTATCATAGTGTCTGGGAGCATTCGTGTATTAAAATCCACGACTTTTACCTTCTAGACCAACTCTGCATGAGACAAAGCATGTGTGCTCTGCTTCCTTCTCTAGACAAGGCTAATGCTGACTGTCAGTCATTGCTTAGTGCTAAGACCAGGGTACTGCTTGTATACACTCTTTTCCTCCCATCTGAACTCCTGTACCTCTATCCCCTTGATTCTGGCTTGCTTTGCCATCTGGACCCTGGTGCTAGCTTCTTCACATACAGGTCTCCTGCCTGCCATAGCTCCCCATTCATCCTTCCTCATACATTAACATACTGTGTGTCTCATCTGATAGTTTTGAGATAATGACAAAAAAAGTGATGAATAGTCAAAATCCTGTATAAAGGCAAGGGGTACTGTTACCAACAAAGGAGTTTTCCTTTGGGGTCATGCATTCTTCATTGTGCTTCAAACATCTCACTGTATACCTCTCCATAGAGTCAGCTGTTTAAGATGGTAGGCGTGTGATGTAACCATGGTCATTTCTTCTCTCTCCAGGAACTGAAGCTCTCTTCCCATGAGGAGGCCTTGTCCTTTGTGTCCCTGGTAGATGGCTATTTTCGGCTCACAGCAGACGCCCATCATTACCTCTGCACAGATGTGGCTCCCCCACTGATCGTCCACAACATACAGAATGGCTGTCACGGTCCAATCTGGTTGGTTCTAGAACCTTTTCAGTTGCCTTTGGTGTGAAAAGAGCCCACAGTTTAGTTATGGGGAGCATGGCCTCAGACATAGGTGTCATCAGTTGTTTGGGTTGGGGGGCAGTTGATCATGGGTTGGGGGGCAGTTGATCATGTTGTGAAGTTCTGATTTGGTGCCTTCTTTTCCATTCCTGTTGTCTGCTGTCATCTCTTACCTTGGTCCTTGTAACAGCCCCTCACCTCCTCTCTCTCACTTGGATTTCCTAGTAATTTAACCCCCTCCCCCATCTCTCCACATCTGATCACTTCTTGACCCCTTGCTGTGCCAAACATTGTAGGCAATTCAAGAAGGATAGGACACAGGTCTCAACACCAGATAGAGCAGTAACTCATGGAATCCTGAGTCATCTTGTCCTAATGTGTCAGGAAAATGGTAGGGACAGTGAGGGTGAGCAAGCCTTAGAGCTGGAAAGGGCCTTGCTGGATATCTTGTCCCTCTTGCATCTCAGAACTAGTAGCCTGTGCTCAAGTGCTTCTGGTGATAGGGTATTTTATGCTAAACATGGTAGCTGGTAGATTCTAGCTTCAAAAATTCCAGGTCCATACCTTTCTGGTCTGGCATTGAATTTGTGTGTCTGTAACTTCTATCTGCTCATTTGGATTCTGCCACTTGAAGCAACAAGGATTCGGTTTACTTCCTCTTATGTACAACTGCCTTTCAGGCAGAGGAAAATAGCTCCTGTGTTTTTTCTGAATCCCCCTTTCCAGGCCACCTTCTTCCTTATCCTGGTTACCTTACGGGCAGGTAATTTGTTAGTGGAGTAAACCCTGGTCTGGAGATGCTCATAGACCCATGGGCAGATAGACACACGCAGAATTGCAGAGCAATGGGTGGAGCATTACAGTACAGTATGTCTTTCAAATATCCCAACCACACTTAGGCCTCAGGGCCCTGGCATTTGATTTTCCCTTGGCCTGGAATGCCCTTCCTCTAGAATCTACACAGCCGCCACTTCCTTCAGGTGTTACTCAAATACCACCTTATCGAGGAAGTTCTCCCTGTCCACCTTCTATAAAATAATAGTATCTCTTCCCCCTTGACCCTCCACACTTCCTGGCTCTTTGTTGTGGCATTTATTCCCTCCTGACATACTACGGTATGTTTATTTCCCTGTCCATTTGTTTCTTGCCTGTCTACCCTCATTGTGTAGAATATGGGCTCCATTCTGGCAGGGGCACTGTGTGCTTGGCTCATTGCTTTTCCTCAGTATCCATAGTAGGGTCTCGCACATCGTAGTCCCTTAGTCAGTATTTGTTGAATTGATAAATGTTTCATATCGGGGGCAGGGGGTGCAGGGGCTGAAACTCATTGCCTAAGAAGACTTCTCAGAGTAGGTAGCATTCGAATTAGATTAAATTTAGAAAAATCAATGATGGTTTGCCATGTCTTAAAGAGGAGAAAGGGCATCTTAATGTGAGATATCAAATGTGCAGAGGCATGAGAGTGTCTGACCATGGATCAGTTGGTCTGTGCCTTTCCAATACACATTGATCACATCAGCCCTTGTCCATCAATACCTAGTGAGCACATTCACTAGGTATAGTAACCTTGTGCCTGTATTCGTAGCAGCTGTTTGCTGCCCATTGTGTGCTAGGGCTGATCAGGCCTGGGGATGCAAAGGTGTGTAAGACAGGCATGTTCCTCCAACATCTTTCTAACGTTTACTGATTTCTTTATTCACTGCTTATTATTTACGTATTCACTCATTTATTGAGCAGCTACTATGAGTCCAGGTGTGCTTTGGTTACTAGGGTAACAGCAATGAAGAGAACAACCCCAAAGTTGCGCCTTCCTGAGACTCATGTTCTAGTTGTACTGCCTGAGGGTGGTGGGGAGGGACCCCTATCACCGTATTGTGGGCAGCTCCATATCACTAGCCTTGTGGGGGGCTCTCTGGCTAGAACTGGAGACAGCATGTGGGGCAGTCAAGGATGAGCAGGGCTCAGTACCTTGGGAAGCAGCCCACGCCCTTCTCTAGACCTTGGAGACTCAGATGATCTGTTTTGAGGCTCCTTAGCATCTCTGCTTACCTTATGTTTCATATCCAAGCCAAGGGGACTTTAGGAGCCAGGACAGGTACGGTGACAGGTCCGTAAGAGTTGAGGCATCTCAGGGTAGTGGCTGTCCCCTGGGGTTCAGAGTTCTCCTGTTTGGTGTGAGCGTGTTCTCCCTTCGTCTCTCTCCCCCTAGCACAGAATATGCCATCAATAAACTGAGGCAAGAAGGCAGCGAGGAGGGGACGTATGTGCTGCGGTGGAGCTGCACCGACTTTGACAACATCCTCATGACGGTCACCTGCTTTGAAAAGCCTGAGGTCAGTCAGGACACTGGTTGGGTCAAGCTTTGTGGCTGCAGGGTGTCTAGTGCAGTCTGGCCCAGGAGTGGCTGCAGAGCCGGGGAGGCGTTAGATAGCCTGTGTCTCTGAGAATATCCTGGCAGCTGTGAAGGGGTAGCCTGCTCTCCAGAAGGACTGTTCCTGAGCAGCCGGCCCCATGGCCTTCCCTTCCACAGCCCCTTCTTGCCTCCTTCAGAGACACGGGCAGGGCCAGTGTAGCTCTGGAAGGTGGAGCATGACCAGAAAACCAGTTTACACCAGACACTCGTGAAGAAGTTAGTGTAATTATTTAGAGTGATTTATTTTATACTCAGTGCCAAGATCAGCACAGACCCAGAGCTGTGTGTGTTTGTGGCTTTCACTGGTACAAGCTAGTGCCAAGAGGGATAGGTCGGCAACTGGCCTAACAGTTTCCCCAGACAGTGGCTTCAGACATTTAACAGACAGGTTGCTGTCCCATGTTTTGACAAGCAGAGGTGTCTGCTAGTGACTCAGCTGTAGCTGGAAGCTGGAACTGGTGTGAAAGAAACTCCGAAGGCTGAGTGGAAGCCAGAATTGTAGACCACCTCATTAGACCACAGATGCCTTTGCTATTCGTGTAATTTTTTTTAAATACAAGAAATGGAATATTTTAAAAGATAGTGAGTTTTATAGAATTAGTCCAAATAAATATACTAGTGTTGATTGGGTTTAACATGAACTGGGAGAACTGGGGTGGCGGTGGGTAAGGGCCCTGTGAGTTGGAAGGCAGCACATTAGCATATTGAAGACCTCAGACACACAAAGGAAAAGTACCTGAGAAGCCTGGGGACTAGAGCAGGAAGAGGAAATGGCAGGAGGCACCCAGTGCTGCCAAATGTCCTGGGCCATGTCTACTGGCTGCCGCCACCTGGGGTGTTCCTGCAACTAGGCCTCTTGGCTGATAGGCACAGTGGCTCAGAACGTGTTGGGCTCGTGGCCTTGGCAGGATGCCTGTCTTCTGTATTCATTAGACTTTGGAGGAAGTTTAATATTTTTAACACAGATGGTGCATGAGACAGCCCGACCTCCTTCTGAGGCAGAATTGACCTGCCCTGTATCAAGGGTGCCAGTGATTCAGTGACAGGGTCTACCTGGTGTGATAATACCTTACTGGGGAAAGCAGGGATAACAGCTATGGCTGCACCTACTGCTTTATTTGATATTATCCCCATTGTTCAGATGAAGAAGCTGTGGCATCTAGCTGTTAAGTATCTTGTCCTAATTTACACCATAAGCAGATCTTTCTGGCTCTCGTTCTTAACCACTAAAGTAGTTTCCTTTGTACCAAAAGTGCCCGTGAAGGAAAATTTATGCTTACGGTATTTTTCCTCTCTGTGGCACCATGGAATCAGAAAAGAGCAGACAGCGGACCGCCACCATCCAGGTGGCTGGGCGGGATTCAGTTTGAGGGTGTTCCTGGATAAGTTTTGCTGTACTAATTATCATTTCACACATAATCATATTTGTTAACCTTTATAAAGTACTTACTAAGTGTTTTACATGCACCGTGTCAGATAATTGTAGCAACAGTCCTGTGAGGTTGGTATTTCCATGAACTTCATCCTTCACATCCAAAGCTAAGTGAGGTGTCATGGAAACCACTGGTCTGTTGTGCTCTTTCCCTCGTGTCAGCTCCCTTTTATCAGCGCCTTGTCTAGGAACCCCCTTTTGTTAGTTATATATTTATTATTATTTAAAAATAATTTTAGATTTAGAGAAATGTTGCAGAGATAGCACAGAGTTTTTCTGTACCCTTCACCCAGCTTCCTCTGTTGTTGGCATAGTCGTATGTACTCAGGGTACATTGCCTGACCCCTTTTAAAGCAAATTGTTTCTGGTCATTTTCCTGAATGGCAGGTGCTGGGTGGCCAGAAACAGTTCAAGAACTTTCAGATCGAGGTGCGGAAGGGTTGCTACAGCCTACACGGCTCGGACCGTAGCTTCCCCAGCCTGGGGGACCTCATGAGCCACCTCAAGAAGCAGATCCTGCGCACGGACAACATCAGCTTCGTGCTGAAGCGCTGCTGCCAGCCCAAACCCCGAGGTTGGTGTCCTAGTGCCAGAGCTAGGCCGTGTCCTCCTGTGATGCCCTGCAGATGCTCCCAGACCCAGGTCGACCAAAAGGTGTGGCTGCTCTGAAGAGAGCGGCCCTCCCTATAGTTTCTGGATGTCTTTGATTGGGATTTGTTACACATATGTCCCCAACTTAGATCCCATTCTTTTAGTGTCAGCATTTCTGTAGAAGAAACAGTCATCTTTCCTCAGCATCCCTATAAGGCTGCAGAAAGAGGCATGTTTAGGAATCATTAGCAGAAACTTCTTTTGGATAAAATGTCTTGAGAGTTCCCCTATCAGTGGTTTATTTATCTTAGAAATGCTCCTGACACATATTCTGTGGGCCAAGAACTACATTAGATGTAAAGAATCAGTAGTGCCTAATGCCCAGTTCCTGTTCCCCAAGGTTTTCCTGTCTAAGACAGAAAATGTTGCAGGGATATGAGGCCACTGCTGGATGTGATGGGTGTTCTAATAAACACATGTGTATCAGACCCCGGGCTCACAAAGAAGTGATGTTCAGAATCCCTGAGTCAGGGAACGGAAGACTGCATGGAGGAGGCAGAACTTGAGCTGAGTGTTGGACAGTGAGTGGGAGCTGACACTTAGGGGTCACTAGTCAATTGTCCCATTTTATAGACAAGAAAACTGAGACCTGGGGAAGTGAAGTGGGGTCAAGGTCAAAGAGAGGTTTGAATGGCAGGTCTACCCCAAATACCAGATTCTTGAATGTTGGTTTTGACATTGCCCCACTGCAGGGTGCTTGCCCTGCATGTCAGATCCTCCCCTTACTAGGGATAAGGCCTCAAAGAAAGAGCAGCACAATTGCTCCCAAGGCCCAGTAAGTGTGGTCGAGCAGTCTACCTGAGACATCTTGTTTTGTTAAGGAAATGCCTCTGTGAGTCTCTTAGGGTGGGCACAGGAAGCAAGGCCAGTACAGAAGGGGTCTGGGTTCTTAACATTTGAATCGCTTTTTGATCTCCCAACAAGGGACTGTCACTGAATTTGGTAAAAGAGGAAGGACTTGTGTTCTTGTTGATCAGATAGCGTTTCCTGTCAGCCTCGCAGAGTAACTGCAGCCTGTTTTTGTGCTTGAAGATGTTCCGCAAAGGTAAAAACACATCTGCCATTTGGCCATGAAACCTCAGAGTGAGTTAAAGCCTTAAAGCCCAGTGACCCTATTTACTTGCGTAATCGCTCCTTCCAGATATTAGAAGTGCCCCCCCTCCCCCCGGAATTAGTGGTCTCTGGGTGTGGTTGAAGACATGGAGAGCAGCAGCCACAGGAGGAGAGAAGGGTGGTAGGTGGGAGCCTGGGGCATGATTCTTTGCAGGCCTCAGCAGAGCTGGTCTTTGGTATAAATGCCACCCCTACTAGCACAGACCTGGGAACCAGCAGCTGTGGGGAGAGAAGTACAGGAATGAAATTGAACTCCTCTCTTCATGCTTTCTGTTGAAGCTCCAAGCATTGAGTATGTGTCTGTCTCTCCCACTTGATTTTGAACTTGTAAGGCAGGATCTGGTTCTCACTCACCACTCCGTGACTCATGGGAAGCGTGGCACCCAGCAGAATTCAACATTCACTAATGCCTCTCAAGGGAATAATAGCAGCAGTAGCTGCAATATTGGTGGACACAAGCAGTATACATGCATACTGCATTTCTTTCATCTACACAGTAGCTCTGTAAATATTACTAAGATGAGGAAATTGAGGCTCAGAGATGTTCAGAGACTTGCTCAAGGCCACACAGCTAGTAGTATCAGTAGTAGTAACAATAGTAGCAATGAATAATGACTACTATAATGGATGCTATTGTGTGAGTATTGCTTGCATTTTGCCAGGCAGTGTTTGAGGACCTTTCATATGTTAAGTCATTTAATCCTCAGAATGTTATCCCTATTATACTTGCCCAAAATCCCTTGTGTAGTTAGAAAAAGAGTGGGGATTTGAACTCGTGGCTTCTGACTCCAACTCCAGTGAACTTTCCCCTTTACAACACTGTCTTTGCAAAGGTGCAGGAGCAGCCATCAGCCCAAGACGCTGGGGCAAAGGCCAGTTCTCCTAACTCGGGGGTACTGGAGAGAGGGATAGGAAGTGGGGAAAGTAAGAGTAAGCCCTGTGTGAGGCTTCCTCTTGTAGTCCTCAGAAGCCCTCTGTCCTCCTTTGCCACCTGCAAATTAGAGAAGTGGTGCAACTATGAAAGTTAAAGAGAATGTTGTTTTGAGTTCCTCAGTGTCTCTGCCCTTCTTACCACAAGGTTCTGATGACCAGACCCCAACCAGGGTTTCTCACTTGAAAATAAGACTGAGAAATTCTTCGTGGAATAAATAAAAAGCAGGCATCCTCTCAGTGTGGGTGTGACAGTAGAGTCCATCATTTCTTGTGTATTGTCTAGCCCCATTGCCCCTCTCCAAATCAGAGTGACCATGTTAAGAAAGATATAGGGGCCTCTGCCCCACTGTTCCTCTCACAGCCTCAAATGTGGAGTCTAGCTGGGTGCTTGCTTTCTGTACCCTTCAACTCTGACCCTGAGGACTTTGCCAAGGCTCTAGGAACCACTGGTAAACAAGGATGATGTGGCTGAGGTCTAACACCGATCATAACCACAATGGCTACCAAGTATAGAGCATTCACTACACATCAAGCACTAGCAGCATCACATTCTTCCCTCATAGCAACCTGACATGGGGCACAACTGTGAGTCCCCCATTTTTCTAGTGAGAAACAGGTTCATAAAGGTCAAGGCTCCCCCCACTCACATGGTCGACCCTAGTGTCATGTTTATTGAAGCAGCCATGCAGATCATCAGTCCATAAATGGCCTCTGTTCTCATCCTCCTAATTTCTAAAACAGCTCTATTGCCCCATGCTTCCCTGGGAACACCGTTCAGGTGGTCCTTTCCTGATGTCTTTAGTTCATCATGGCAGTTGTGAATTGCCTGTTTGAATCTGATTTCACCCGGGCTATGGAGTCAGGATAACAGAATGGGGTAGAGTAGACTCAGGATATGATAACAAGGGGAACCTCTACTTGAACCCAGTTTCCAGCCCCTAGATTTGTAGCTCCCACTAGGGCCGGGGTGCAATGGGGAGAAGGTAAGAGACTGAAGCCATTCCTGATTCAGGGTGAAGCCCAAGTCGGGGCTACTAGCTACCTAACCTTGGGCAAATGGTTTAATTGTTTTCTGACCTATGAAAAAGGGATAAGAGTACTATATACCTCATAGGGTTGTCATGAGGAACCATGAGCTCTTAGAATAGTGGCTGGTACAGAGAAAGCAGTCAGAAGATGTGAGCTTAAAAAGAAGAAGGGGATGCTGGGATGGCTAAGTGGGTTGGGCACTTGTCTTACAGCCCTGGGGTCCGGGGATCAAGTCCCAGCCTTGGCCTGTGCAGACGCACATGCTGAACTGGGGTGTGCTTCCCACGTGAGAGGCCCCCCATTCGGTTCCTATTGAGGTGAGCTTCCCATATTGGAGGCCCCTGACCTGGATCCCGGCCTCGCTCCAACCTGTGTGGAGTGAAACTATGTTGAAAACTGATGGCATACAACTATGGAGACTGCTGGGGCCCTCCCCCTTTCTGTGTCTCTCACTCTATCAAAAACAGTAAAACAAAAACAAAAACAAACCCCACTTTGCAGGGTAGTGAGGATTTGAGAGGTCACATTTGAGCCACTTGGCCTGCTAATTGACAAAAACGTAAAAACCTTCAGGGGCTCCACATCTAGAAGGTGCTCTCTTCCCCCATGAAACCCAGTACTTGAAGTGGCTCTGTGGTTGGAAGGCGATTTCCATGGATTATAAATTACCAGTTAGCCACCTGTGCTGACTCTGTCCCAGCAGATGTTGTAATGTGTTGGTTGGCTTTTTGAGTCAGTAGAATTTGGGAGTTGTTCACTCACAATCTGTATAGTCAGCAAGTGTTAATTAAGTGACTATTTTATGTCAGGCAGTATGGGTGCCCAGAGAGAGAGGTTCAGACACCACCCTCTCTGGGTCGCCTGCCCTGTTCTTCACAAATCCAATATTTTTCACCCTTCTGCCTTGGTTCCTACACTCCTGAGGCCCAACATACTGCTGCTTTCTCCCTCCTCAGCCCACATCCTTCAGCTCATACCCCAATTATTCATTCTCACATTTAGCAAATACTTATTGAGCACCTACTGTGTACCAGGCTGGAGAGTAGAGCAGGACATCCTTGAAGAAACCTTCCCTGACCTCTCCTACTAGGACCTGTGCTGCTATGTCAACCCATAGTACCCAGGCCTGTCCTTGGAGTAGCTGCACAAACTGTAGCTTTCCTTTTGATTGGCTAATTATTTGATTAGTTTTTGGCTTTGTTATTAGCCTGTGAAATCCTGGAAGACAGGAATGAAGTATTTACTCAATAAATATTTGTAGAATGACTGAACCAACAAATACACAAATACGTGTTCAGCAAGCCCCATGGCTAGGCAGACATTGGCTGTCTGGAATCGTGGGCCTTCGCTACCCTGCTCAGACATCTCTGTTCTCTTCCATAGAAATCTCCAATCTGCTGGTGGCTACTAAGAAAGCCCAGGAGTGGCAGCCTGTCTACCCCATGAGTCAGCTGAGTTTCGATCGGATCCTCAAGAAAGACATTATGCAAGTGAGTCATTGCTGTTTTCTTGGGTCTTGCCTCCCTCTGCAGAGCAGCCTGGGGACTTCGGAAGGAGTAAAGCCTGGGTTTGGGCAAATACTAGTGGAAAAGGAATAGGAGACATCCCTGTCACAGTTAAAGCAGTTTAACCAGCACCCTGCCATCCTACCTTGCTGATGCTCTCCAGAGACGCCTTCTCTTTGGATTAGTTAGGCTTTGCATGGTTGTCTAGGTGCAGGGACCTTCTGTTGTGGGCCTTAAAAGGAGTTGGAGAACTCAGTGGGAGTGCTGACAGTGCAGCACATACTGGATCTCCATGGCGGGGAGGGAGCTGATGACCCTTATTTCCCCATGACATGCTGTGTGACAGAGTACTTCTTGAGTTCAGTCTGGACTATCCAGAAGGAGCAAAGCTCATAGAACACAGTGAGGGAGCAGTAGATGCACACTTTATTTAGGCCTGAAGGAGAGGAACTACCTGGAGAAACAGATCCTAGACAGGTGTCCCAACCTTGGCAGGCCTTTTGCCCAGAGTCTGGCCTCAGGCAGGCTCAGTTTCCCTCAGAGCTGCCCCTGGGCCTTGACTCAGGGTATGAGGCCCAGGGCATATCCTACTTTCTGTTCTGCACCCCCTACCCCTACCCCCTGGCAGCCCTCTTACCCAGGGCACACACCGAGGGAGAATAAGAACACAGCATCCAGCAGCCTTGGAGAGAAGGAATCTGCCTGGGGCCATTTACCACCCCAAGAGGCTGTGATACCGTGGAGGTGTGGGAGTGCGAATCATGGGCTCACTGCCATTAAGGAGCCTGGTGGAGGGGTGGCGAGCATGGCATTGGTGCGTTAGTTTACTTTCACTTAATTCCTGAAATTGTTGGGTTGAGTTTTGAGGGAGTAGAAAGTCCACAGCTACAACTGCCTCACTTCCATTATGGTGGCTTCTTCACTGAAGCCTAGTCCTTATTCTTTGTCTCTGGTGGTATCAGAGCTGTGGCCAAAGATTAAAATCACCAGAGCTGTAATGCCCCAGCCTCTTTTCTGCCTAGAACTTCACATACACTTGGGGCCTTTCTTTCCTTCCACTTGAGCTTCTGGGCAGATACCGCCATCTTTCATGCTTCTAGTGTTCATTTAGCCAGCAATTACTGGGCACTTCCATGTGCTGGGCACGATTGCGTCTTCAGCAGGCCCGCAGCCTGGTGGAGGCGGCGGACTCTTGTCCATCTTGAGTAGGTTGTTTCCTTATCAAGAGACGGGGCCTAAGTAGGGAAGTAGAGCAGGATGTGTACCTTGGAAGGGCAGAAACTGCTTTCTGCCAGAAGTGGCATCAAAGCAGAGCCCCAGAGGATGAAGAGCAAGCACCGGGCGAAGACAGAGGGGCTGCGTGGAAGGAGGCTGGGTGGGGCGTGCAGGGCTGTGTGGTGGTTGTGGAGACCTGACAGCATGGTGCCTGTGGCTTTTGAGGTAAGGGATCCTGAGGAAGAGCAATTATTCTGAAAGCATATGGCTCTTGTGGAATATTCTGGGAACATGACTTCCCATAGCCTGATTAATTGCCTCATGACAGATGTAGCTTTAATGAATAGTCACAGGACCTTGCCAGAATACAGGAGACAGGATGTTATCGCCATTCTTCTGCGACAGTTGACAAATGGTGGCGTTTGTTTATGCAAATTAATATACTCTTTTAAAGGTGGTGTACATTCCTGTTGGGAACAGGAATCAGCCTATGGAGTTGGCCACCATCCATCTTCTGCATTGACGGAGGTCCTCGGATAATAGAGTAATAGAACTTAAGTTTACAAGTTTTGTGGGATTAATGTCAGTGACTTGACAATGCCTAAGTTTTATGAATCACACGTTGGTGTCCAAATACTAAGGATGTTTAAATCAGAATTATTCAAGCTTACACTGGAAGGGTCCTTAGAGACAGATCCTTACATGCTAAAGGCTTTATGCAGATGCTGTCATTCATTATTCCTTTTCATATGTGAGCAAACTGAGGGCCTATCCCTCCAGTCTGTGCCTCTGTCTTTATATCACCTCTGTGAGATCACTGGGGCAAATGCAGGTATAAATTGCATCACTAATTTTAAAGCATGCACATGTGCACACATACACTAGATAAATGAATCAAAAGTGAATAGTTTGCATGTGAGAAATAGTAAGTGCCTAGTTTAGGGGACAATCACACAAAACACATTGGCCCAAGAGATTGGTTTCTACCCACTGTGGGTACCAAAAGCTTTTATACCTGTTTGCTCATTTGATTCTAGAACCCTGTGGGGCCATTTACAGAAAGTGGACAGAGAGTGAGTGAGCATGGTGAAAGAATGTCTGTATGTTAAATGGCCACCAAGCAGTAAAGCCAGAATTAACAGCCCTTTTCCTTTGTACTCCAGCTTGCGAGTGGAGGAGCTCCCTGTGGGGTCCTTGCTAAGTCTGCTCTGGAGGTCTAAGAGGGGCTGATGTCGCTGGCTATTGTGCCACTGTTGGAATTTTTGTGATAGGTCAGGATTGTTTTGACCATAGGCTGTTTCTAGAGGTAGAAAGGAAGGAACGGTTTTGGAATATGAGGACTGTCTCCTGGGGCCCAGGAAGTGCTACAACTGCATTTGGCCGGGTAGCTTTTTGTTTCATCTGAAGGCCTGGTCAGGACAAGGCACTGGCTAGGCTGTGAGCTGCTGGGGCTCTTTTGCCGCTGCCCCATCTCTTCCTGGCAGGATGTCTCAGATTCTGGCCTCATGGCAGCCCCAGATAGCGGTCACTCCAACCTCTTGCTTCCTCCTCCAGGGCGAGCACCTTGGGAGAGGCACACGGACACACATCTACTCTGGGACCCTCGTGGATTACAAGGATGACGAAGGAACCGCCGAAGAGAAGAGAATAAAAGTGATTCTCAAAGTCTTAGACCCCAGCCACAGGGACATTTCTCTGGCAAGTGTCTTCCTCATAACTCTATCCTTCCACATCCTCATTTCTGGAACCAGTGGGTACTATGGGCTGGGAAGAACCTTTGCCCTTATTTAGGCCTTATTTATGGTTTTCAAACTTGTCTTTTAGTCAGAATTTCTTTCTACAAATGTAGCCTTAGATACCGGTAAACAGGCATGTAAAATAAGTAAGGGAAGATTGCAGATGACGTGACTGAGCAGCGCCTCCCATGTGTCCTAACCCTCCCGGTCCGTCCTCCCGTTTCCATCCTAGTGGTCCTGGGGCCTCTAGCTGAATGGTCTCAAGGTCCCAGATGTAGCCCAGGATGTCATTTCACAGTTGGAAAATTAAAACCCAGAGGAGTAAAACCTTACCCAGGATCCAGCAGACTATGAAAGAGTGATGAAACCAAGTCTTGGTTTCCCTTTTATTCTTAAATAGTGCCATTGTTATTTTTCAAGGTTTGAAAGTAAGAAGTATGGTGGACATGAGTGTCTAATGGAGAAATTGTTACCTAGTTTATCCCACCAGCCTGGCTTTGCATCCTATTAAGTTTTCAAACACCTGTACTACAGCCCAGTCAGATTGGCCTCAAGGAGAAGGTTTGGCAGTAGCTCTGGCAGTCGAGGCCGGGGAGATAGTTTTCAAGACCTGGATGATGAGAATTGTGAGCTTTGCTGGGATACATTTTCTTCTCAGCAGAGCCCCTCTGGGATCAGACCCTACTGGAAGCCAGCCCCGTGACAATCCTTTGTCCTGTCCTCCCGTAGGCCTTCTTTGAAGCAGCCAGCATGATGAGACAGGTCTCCCACAAACACATCGTATACCTCTATGGCGTCTGTGTCCGAGACGTGGAGAGTAAGTGTGTTCTCTTTGGAAGGGGAGGCTGGCCCTGGCCGGGAACATGGGTACTATGAAGACTACTGGGGGGCTGTTATCCCCTTTATGTTGCCCAGGCTTCTTGCCTTTCTTTTCATAGTCAAAGAATTTGAGGTACTGAGCAGGTCTTGTGTTCAAGGAGCTCTGGACAGGGCTGACCCCAGACCTGTCCAGCTCTGAAGCACTCTGCCATTCACTGCTCCCGAGGATGTTGGCATCCACTCGAACTGGGTGCCAGCCACCAGCGGGGGCTCTTGTAAGGGCCTGAGGGAAGTCACTGCCCCAGACAGACAGACAGACGGGTCCGGATGTGGCTGTTCTTGTGCTTGTAGATATCATGGTGGAGGAGTTTGTGGAGGGGGGGCCCCTGGATCTCTTCATGCACCGGAAGAGCGATGTCCTCACCACCCCATGGAAGTTCAAAGTTGCTAAACAGCTGGCCAGCGCCCTGAGTTACTTGGTATGTATATCCTAACGTCCGTGGTAGTCCACTAGGAACCAGAATGTTCTAGGGGGCAGCAGGAAGGAGGTGCCAGCCAAGCAGGAGCTAAACAGGCTGGAGGGGCCAGGCTTTGTAGTAAAACACAGGTGTGCCTGTGCTTAGTGAAAACGGCCATTTTGGGCTGCACCATGTGCACCAAATGTGTGAATCGTGTTTAGAGAGAATTCTTGTCATGTCTGAGGACTGACTTCTGTATTGCGGTGTGTATATAGTAAGAGAAAAATAGTGCAATACCTACCTGTTAAGTGAGTGAAACTCCTAGCATCTTCAGTAGCTCACATTTATTGAGTGCCTACTATGGTTCAGCTGTTCAAGAGTTTACAGATTTTAATCCCTTTAATTCTCAAGCCACTTGGGGCATGTGCTAGTGCTGTTCTCCCTGTTGTACTGATGCAGGATGTCATGGAGGGAGTCGCAGTGGGGAGCTGGGCTGCCTGGGTCTGGCTGCAGGTGGAGAATGTGGAGATTGACCTGAGGGTCCAGGATTGGGAGTGTGGGAAGGACAGAAGACTGGCAGTCCTGGGGGCAGCCTTGCTGAGCTCACCTTTTCTATTCTACAGGAGGATAAAGACCTGGTCCACGGAAATGTGTGCACCAAAAACCTCCTCCTGGCCCGCGAGGGTATTGACAGCGAGTGCGGCCCGTTCATCAAGCTCAGCGACCCTGGCATCCCTATCACTGTGCTGTCCAGGCAAGGTGTGTCTCCCTGCCCCCACCCCGAGGCAGGACCAGGCCAGTGGGAGGAAAGGGCTGGGGCTAGGCTTCTGTCTCCTTTTAGAAAGTACACTGCAGCTAATGGGTGTCTGGTGCCTCTACTGGGCCCTGGGGGCCAGGCAGATACGGAGTCCAGGGAGGGTTGTTCCCTGCTTCCTTAAGCGCTGACTGTGCAGTAGGACAAAGAGAGATAGTTCACCCAAAACACTTCTGATCCTTGCAGTGAAGCTGCAGTCAAGGTACAGGGATAGCAGAGGGAGGCCGCTGGGTCTGGAGGTGTTCAGAGAGGTGCGGGAGGACTTGGGCCCCCTGGCTCCTCCCGTGTTTCTTTTGAACTCCACTGTAGTTAGTGAGCATGAGGAGGCACCTTGCATCCTCCCTTGGGATGTGGGAGGAATGCGGTGGACTCCAAAGCACAGGGCAGACCTGGGAGCAAAGATGCTGACAGCATCCTTCAGTACCTGCTTGACACTTGTCATCCGACCATCATCCACCTGTCCTGAGGCAGCTTCAGGCCTGTCTTCAGTGAGGGTCTGAGCACAGACATGATGACTACAAGTAGAGAGGCCTCGGCACCCCACCCGAGATGCCAGTTCAATGCTGTGGGCATTCCGAGGACAGAGACGGCATCTTTCTGGGGGACAGAGGGAGATTCAGTGAGGTGTGGGATGGCAGCTCAGTGCATGGGCCTGCTGCCAGGTGACGGCAGGGGCATGGTCCTGAGGGCACTGCCTGCACCTGCCTATATCAGGATGGAGGGCATGAGAGGATGGGGAAGGAAGGACAAGTGGGCTGGTTCGTGAATGCGCTGCTCAGGAATGGTCCTCCTGCCTCTCACTCCATCAGGAGCCAGCAGGCTGTTGTGAGGCCACTGTGCTGATGGAGGGGCTTTTCCATGGGCGTGGCAGGGGTTCCTACTCAGATCCCTGGCTGTGGTGAGAAGCCAGAACAGGGGCTACAGAGGTGGCTGGGTGTGAGAGATGTGTGACTTCTTTACTTCAGTCTTCCCTTCCCTTGTTCTTTCCTAAAGGAAGGAAAACCCACATAAAACAAATATGTCACAAAGTGATTGTGCAGAGTATGAGGTTAGCGCATGCCTGCTCTGCATAAGTTGGCTGCTTCTCCCTGCCTTCTCTTTCTTAAACTTTGCCCACATGACCCTGTTCTCCTCCTCAGGGTGTTGGCCTCCACCCTGCACGCTTTGCTGTTTCTGAGGCCAGAGCTTCCAAAGACTGGCTGCATACAACCCTCCTGGGTAGTTTGTGACAAACAGATATATCAGATGGGTATCACTCAGACTGATGCACTGGGAGCACCAGCGGGCAGGGGCCTGGGAAACTGCACTGTAACAAGCTCCCCAAGGGACTAATGAAGCTATGGCCCATGTTTGGGAAACACTGCTTGAAATAGTTTGTTAGCTGCCAGTTCTTACTGCAGTGGTGGTGATTTACTCCCCAAGTGATTCCAGAAACTGATTTGTAAATGTCTGCTGTCTCTTGCAGAATGCATAGAGCGAATCCCATGGATTGCTCCCGAGTGTGTTGAAGACTCCAAGAACTTGAGTGTGGCTGCTGACAAATGGAGCTTTGGAACTACACTCTGGGAAATATGCTACAATGGCGAGATCCCCCTGAAAGACAAGACACTGATAGAGGTGTGCAGTTGTTTCCCGGGGCGTGAGCTGAGCAAGGGCTCCTTGGGTGTCCTTGGACTCCTCAGGAGTTATCGGGAAGCTGCCTGTTGTGGGAGATCTGGGCGTGGGTTTGACTCACCTCAGGCTTACTGCCTACATGACCTTGCAAATGTGCCTTCACTTCCCTGAGCTTTCATTTCATCTTGTACAATGGGAATAAATAATACCCACTTTGTGGGATTGTTGTGAAGATTAAATAATGCATGTAGAATGCCAGGCACATAATACATACCCAGTATAGATCATAGTATTATTTATCTGAGATTTTAAGCACCTGTTATTCAGCAAAATTAACAAAATTCAGCAAAATTTGTGGAGTTCCTACTGTGAATCAAGCATTGTCCTAGGTAAAAGCTATAGACTTACAATAAAATAGACAGCCTTTGCCTTCCCTTGAGGACCTTCGAGTGGTAGGAGAGTGAAGCTATTTAAAATAGCAATAAGGAATCCACAAATTATATCTGAAACTGTCACTCTAAGAACCCTGCCATTTAGGTAGGGCAGCATCATTACCCTCATTGTATGCATAGGTCAGGTAATTGAGACACAGGTAGCCTACCAAACACACTCACCTGAGTTCTCCAGCTAGAATGCAAAACAGGTGACTCTGGAACCTCTGTTATGTTCACCTGTGGAAAGAGTGGAGATTCTAACTCCAAAAGGATAAAGTAGTAAAAATAACAACAAAGGACCACTGACCCTGACCCAGTGACTGGATTATTGGAATGCGCCTGTGTGCTTAGAGGGGCAGGGATCACTTTTGGCTACGACAACAGATTGATTAAAGTCCAGGAAGAAGTTAGCACTTCAGTTATCTGTGGGAAGCAATGAGTGGTTTTGTTTAGCTAGGCAGGGGTCCACATGTGGCCCACCGAAAACATTTATTCGGCCTGCTGGGTGTTTTTGCCAACGATGCCTGTACTGCTTAGCAGCTGACTCATCCCGGGCCCGCCGTGTGCATGTGTGGACATGCTGAGGGACACTGAACTGACTCCCTGCTTTAAAAGTTTGAGGACGCCTGATAGAGTATGGAGAGGAAAGACAGGTGATAAGGTTGGAAAGATCTTTTGCTGTCAGATTATAAAAAGCCCTTAAATTCCAGGAATTTTACTTGGTGGTCTTGTGGGACATTGAAGGGTTTGGCTGAGGAGCAAGGTGGTTGGAGGTCAGCTTGGGGTCAGTTCATCTGGAGTTGGGATGGACATCTGAGGAGAGACTAGTAGGAGACTCTTGTTCAGACGCTGAAACAGGAAGTGGCAGTAGGAATCCAGAATGGAGGTGCGCACATAGGAGATAATTGAAGTGGTAGAACCTTTAACCAGGTAACGTTTGCCAGGTAACGATGGTGCAGGACTTGAGAAAGAAGAGTTAAGCTAAAACCAGTAGAGAAACCATCACTTCTATAAATCTATTTGGGATTTTCAGTCTAGGCTTTTGGGGAAGTCATTTTATTTTGGACTTCCTTGGAAAGAAAATGGCATGCCTATTGTTGTCAGTCAGTTTTTATTGAGGATCTGCTGTGTACCCAGAGCTGCCAGCGTACAGAGATGGTGTAAGGAAGGGCATGTGCCTTTGATGAAAGAGACTTCTCTCCTTCCAAGTACCCTTGGTTGCGGTAAATAGCCCTGAAGCAGAGAAGGGTGTGTGGCACTCAAGAGGAGAGGGCAGCTCTCGGTTCCTGAATCCCACTCTCTCTTCCCCTTGTCCTCCGGGGCCTGCCCCTGCTCTCACCCCAGGACTCACAGGATGGAAGACGATTGTACTCTTAAGGTTCACCTATAGTCCAGAAACTGAAATGTAGTGATTCCACTTATTCAAGTGGTATTAATTATTTGTTTCTGAGTTTTTAAGTAATAAATAAAGAAAACTTGAAAAATACAGAAAACTTAAAAGGAAAATAGCAATTACCATATATATTCCTGTCACCCTTAACAACTGTTTCACTTTCTAGTCTGTTTTTTTCTTTTTTTAAACAAAATTGGGACCATGCTAGATACAGTTACATATATTCTGTATCTTTTCATTTCACATTTAGTACTTTCCTATATGAGTAAGCCTTACACAATTTTTATAAATTTAATGTTAAACTCCAATTTCCTTAACTGTGTGTTAATGTTAAACTCTATTATAAAGTTATTATTAAATGGCTTTATTAAACTAATTTCCTTAACTAATTTTATACTTGGCACTTAGGTTGTTTTAAAATTAGTACTGTTCAAATTCTTCAGGGAATATCTTGAAATATAAATCTCTGTGTATATCTGACTTATTTCTGAGTCATTGAATAATAAGAATGAATCAAAGGGTTTGAAGAAGCTGGAGGTTCTTACACATATTGCCAAACTGTGTTCCAGAAGGATTGCATGACTCTCCTGGCATGCAGCTTGTTCGGGGCTGGGATCTACTGCCCATCTTCCTGGGGTTCAGATTCTTTAAGCATCAGCGATTTCCTCACGCTGGAACCAGGCAACAGTAACACACACATTTACAGAATCTACCTTAAGCAGAGCTGTTGGGAATTAAATCAGGGATTGGCTCCTCCTCCTGACCTGGGCCTACGTTTGGGATGGGTCCTTTGGTTTCTTCTACATGGGCCTCTCCTTTACAGAAAGAAAGATTCTACGAGAGCCGGTGCCGGCCAGTGACCCCATCTTGTAAGGAGCTGGCTGACCTCATGACTCGCTGCATGAACTATGACCCCAATCAGAGGCCCTTTTTCCGAGCCATCATGAGAGACATCAATAAGCTGGAAGAGCAGAGTAAGACACTGCCTTGTGCAGCTTAACCTCCATCATCCAGGGCCCTGGAGAAGGCGGGCAGGGGAGAGGCGGTAGTCGCACCTTTTTAACATGTTTGTTCTTTTCTTCTGTTAGATCCAGACATCGTTTCAGAAAAAAAGCCAGCAACCGAAGTGGATCCCACACATTTTGAAAAGCGGTTCTTAAAGAGGATCCGTGACTTGGGAGAGGCAAGTTATACTCCAGTGTTCTGCGAACACATCACCTCTATCTGCACTAAAGCATTCCTCCATTCGCTCTCATTTTGGGTCAGAGTTTATAAGAGAATGCATCTTATTTCGTGTTCATTGGACAACTTGGTATCACAAGGGAGTGTCACTCACATGTGACAGCACGTACATGTGGCAGTATATGCACCCAGGATAGTGGTCAGCTCAAGAGACTTGAGTTTTTTCTAAGTTACAGAAGAGAATGGAAAGGGAATAATATGGGAGAGTAGGTGCAGATAGTGTAGAAATAGAAAAACCCATCTCTGATTTTGCTGGGCATCTGTATCCTGAGGCTGCTTCAATATGGGCTGGATTTATAGTCAGAATGTGGAGATCAGCTTTCTTTGAACCTCAAATGGGAGTTTCCTGACAGTTAATATGATAGAGAAGCTACTGGGATTTGCCTCTTTACACAGATTTTTCTGTGGTTAAGTAAATAGGCTGCATCCTGCCTGAGTCTCTGGTGTGCCAGGCTGTGTGCTGGGCCTTTTGCAAGCACAGTGCCCCCGTTCCCCAGATATCCCTGAGGGTTTATGACTGCTTTATATTCTGAGCACCTATGGACCAGCTCAGAAGATTTGGTGACTGGGCCAGGATCACTATCAAGTGGCTTAGCTGGGATATGATAATCCCCATCTTCCAAAGACGACTCGTGATGTTCTCCGCAGCGTCACCCTGGTGCCTTTCCTGTAGCAGGGGCCCAGGGCTGTCCAGGAATGCCACAGTTGTCCCACGTGTCCACAAATAATCTCATTGCCTTTGGGCTAAATTTTCCTGGAAACTGGACTGATACTTTTCTTACCTTGGTTCTGTAAGAGGGAATGGCATGTGAGGAAGGGGCTGTAGTGATGGGGTAAAGCTATTAGGAGCCTGCCTACTACAAGTTCAGGCTGTGCTATTCACCCCTCACCTATAGGGGAATAGCACAGGGAGCAAGCCTCATCTCTTATTGGAAAAATTTAGCATAACATTTTGTAATGATAACACCTACTTATAGTACAGTATTATCTATGTTCAGTATACTGTACATATATCTCTCTAGCTATTTTGTATCCTTAAACATCAGTCTTGTCCCCTATCCTCACATTCCCTGGTAACTACTGTTTTACCTTATGGTTTTTTTGGGTTTTTTTTTAAACAAGCTTGTTTTTTTTTAGATTCTACAAATGATACAGTATCATAGTATTTGTCTTTCTCTAGTCTGACTTACCTTGCTTAGCAGAATGTGCTCAAGGTCCATCCATGCTGTTGCAAATGGTAGAATATCCTCCTTTCTCATGGCTGAATATTCCATTGTATATAGGTTCCACTTGAGTTTTTATCCATTCATCTTTTGATGGGCCGTTGGGTTTGTTTCCATATCTTGGCTATTGTGAATAGTGCTGTGCTAAACATGGAGGTGCAGAAATCTTACTGAACTCCATTCTCATTTCCTTTGAGTATATATAGTTCCAGAAGTGCAACTGCTGGATTATATAGATCTACTTTTAATTTTTTTGAGGAATCTCCATACGGTTTTCCATAGTTGCTGGACAAATTTACATTCCCACCAGCAGTGTATTAGGGTTTCCTTTTCACCACATTCTCGCCAGCACCTGTTGTCTCATTTTCTTAAATGACAGCTAGTCTAACAGATGTTAAGTGATAGCTCATTGTGGATTTTATTTGCCATTTAGTGATGTTAGTAAGCATCTTGTTTATGTGCCTATTAGTCATTTTTTTTTTATTGTTTTTGACAGAGAGAGAGAGATACAGAGATACAGAGACAGAGAAAAGGGGGAGGGCCCCGAACAGTCTCCATAGTTGTACATCATTGGCTTTTCCACATAGTTTCATTCCACAGGTGGGCGCGGGGCTGCACAGGGCAGGAACTGTGCCGGGGTATCACCCCGGTGAGAACTGAACTGGGGGCACTCCCCAGTTCAGCATATGGGTCCGCACAGGCCGGGGCCGGGATTCGATCCTTGGTCCCCGGCGCTGCAAAGTGAGCGCTTATCCCACTGAGCCATCCCGGCTTCCCCTATTAGTCATTTTGGTGACCTCTTTGGAAAATGTCTGTTTAGTTCTTCTGCCTGTTTTTTTTGGTTTTGTTAAATTTATTGGGGTGACATTAATTGATATCAATTACATTGTTTCCAGGTGTACAGTTCTACATTACATTGTCTATACATTGTATTATGTGCTCACCACCCAGAATCAGCTCAATTTCCCTCACCATGTGTCTGATTTGCCCTCCCCCCCAATCTCTCCCACCCACCTCCCCCCTTACCCACAGGTAACCACTAAACTACTGACTGTGCCCATGAATCTTTGTTTCTTTGTTCCTTTCAGTTTTGTATTCCACCTATAAGTGAGGTCATGTTTCTTGATTCTTTCATTCTGACTTATTTCGCTTAATAAGATGTTTTCAAGGTCCATCCATGTCACAAATTGCTTTATTTCATCTTTTCTTATTGCTGAGTAGTATTCCATTGTATAAATGTACCACAACTTCTTTATCCAGTCATCTACCAGAGGACACTTTGGTTGATTCTGCCCATTTTTTAATTGGGTTGTTTGATATTATTAGCTAGTAAAAGTTATATTTTGATATTAAACCCTTATCTAATATATGGTTTACAAAAAAAGTTTCTCCTATTCTGTTGGCTGCCTTTTCATTTACTTAACTGTTTCTTTTGCTGTGCTGAAGCTTTTGAGTTTGATGTAGTCCCATTTATTGATTTTTTGTTTTTTGTACATTTGGCATTGTGTCCAAAAAATTATTTTCAATACCAGTATTGATGAGATTCTTTCCTATGTTTTCTTCTGGGAGTTTTATGGTATCAGGTTTTAACTAAGTCTTATCCATTTCAAGGTAATTTTTGTGAGTAGCGTGAGGTAGGAGTCTTAATTTCATTGTTTTGCACATTTTTCCAGTTGTCCTTTCCCCATTGGGTATTCTTGACTCCATTTTGCCTCCTCTTCTAAGTGTGTTCCTGCTGGCCCAGGCTAAGCTTCTCTAATCAAGCATATGCATCTTTCCCTCTAGGGCCACTTTGGGAAAGTTGAGCTCTGTAGGTATGACCCTGAAGGGGACAATACAGGGGAGCAGGTGGCTGTCAAATCTTTGAAGCCTGAGAGTGGAGGTAACCACATAGCTGATCTGATGAAGGAAATTGAAATCTTAAGGAACCTCTATCATGAGAACATTGTGAAATACAAAGGCATCTGCACAGAAGATGGTATGTTGTGCAAAGTGGGATTGGTTTAAAGACTAAGTGACTATCTGGGGTCATAAAGACCAGTGCTGAGAATGTAGTGCCTTTGCCCTTATCTGGTCTACCCTCCCTGAATGTGATGTGTGCTACCTGGTGGCCCCCATGAGCTCTATGGATTTGATGTCATATGCAGTGTTACATCTTCCAATAGCTTTAGAGCTCCCAGGGAAGCTGCCTGCCTGCCTCCCTGGGGCTGGTTCCAGCATTGTCTCTCCAGGCTGTTCCCCCCCCCCCCCCCACACACACACACACATATGGGGACTGATCTTCCCTTGTCCAGATACTGGCACTTGGGAGGCACTTAGGCCATATGAACTGATACCCACCCCTTCCCTTACCCTAGTCTGCTGATCCAGCAGTAGCCAGGATATCTTGTTTTATAGTTACCTGAATCAAGGTGGCAGGCAAGTAGTATTTACTAAGTGTATCTGATTTGCAAGCCAGTATAATACTCCTGCATTATACTTTAAAATTGGTTGTGAATTTTTATAAAATTATTATTGCCTAGTGTTTCACAGAGCACTCTATTTCAGTGATGGAGTGGAACACTCTATATTATATTTCAGTGAATACTGATGACTCGGGGTGGGGGGTAGGTACATGAGTGTTACTATCCCCGTTCACTGCTGAAGATCCCTATGTTGTGAGGCTTAAGAGGTTAAATAACTTGCCTGTGATTTAGAGGTGATGCTGAAATCAGTTCAAGTCCTGTCTCTTCATAACCTGTGCTCTTTACTTGGTAACCTCGTTCTGATGGGTGTTTTTTTCTACACAGGAGGCAATGGTATTAAGCTCATCATGGAATTTCTACCTTCGGGAAGCCTTAAGGAATATCTCCCAAAGAATAAAAACAAAATTAACCTCAAACAGCAGTTAAAATATGCAGTTCAGATTTGTAAGGTAAAGAAACATGTTAAAAACTGAAAAATCAGGCACTCCGCCCTGGGTAATTGGTTTGTAATTAGACTACAAGTAGGAAACTTTTCAGTAATTGTACTAAGTTTATTTTGCTCTACATGAGTTGGGTAAAAAATTAGCCTCTACTAAGATTTGTTAAGTGTAGCTGACTTAATGTGTTATTTCTTTGAATCAGGTTGATCTTACTATTTTTGCATAAAAGTAAATTTTAAAAAACCAATCAGTGACAGGTGAATGAAATTACATTGTATTTTTGTTGTTGTTAAGAAGTGATACAAAATATAATCTGAAGTGACCTTTAGCAGTGCACGCTAATTTTACCTCTCTCCTTCAGGGGATGGACTATTTGGGTTCGCGACAATATGTTCACCGAGACTTAGCAGCAAGAAATGTCCTTGTTGAGAGTGAACATCAAGTGAAAATTGGTGACTTTGGTTTAACCAAAGCAATTGAAACCGATAAGGAATACTACACAGTAAAGGATGATCGGGACAGCCCTGTGTTTTGGTAATAATCAGTTAAATTCCATCAATGTTTCATAGGGTGTCTCCTGTTTGATAAGCCCTTTCTTACTATGTTAATGTCTCATTCTACTTGCCTAAGTCAAAGTTAGAAAGGACTTAGAACATTTGGAATTGATTGATCTTTGCCTTCAAGAAGCAGCTTTTAGGCTGTTCACTGAAAGCAACCCACAGGGAAATGTCTGAGCTTCATGTGATACCATCTTCGGAGGAATGGAGAAATCTAACCCCCAGCTCCACCCCTCCAGCTCTGCAGGATAGGGCGCTCATCTGACAAAGTTGTTAAACTGTTAGCCGCTGGAGTCGGCACAGCCCTGCAGAGGAAGCCTGGAGGGCAGGAAGGAGAAGGTAGGATGAGGAAAGGATGGAGGCATGGGACTGATTCAGGGAGATCCTGGACACAGCAGACAGAGCAAAAGCCTTGGGAAACTTGGCCATCCATCCCTTCATGAATCATCAATGTCCTGGTTAGAAGGTCACACCTGGACTCTGACCCCTGTCAGTCTGGAACACTGTCCAGAAGAGAGGTTGCTTTAAGGCTCCACTTCCACACCCACCCACTCACTCCATAAAACTGACCAGCACCTGGTCAGTGCATTCTGCGTAGACACAAACATGGATCTCTCCCAGCCATGGAGGCTAAACCTTTATTTATGTGTTAACCCCTTGGCATACAAATTAAATGAAATTCTATATGAGCAAAAAGTATTATTTACTTTTGAACTTAACATTTGCAGGTGCAATATCCAGTGATTTACATAACCTGTCAACTTTGTGTGGTAGCTATACTGTCCACTGAAAATCATAAGTGACTTAGACAGCTTCCCCTGGAGTGTATACTTGTTCAAAGCTATTATTCAGATAGTCGACTATGCTCTGCACATTTTATTTTTTGTTTTCTTTGCATAGTTTCATTAGTCACAGAGTGAAGAAAATGTGATACAGCCAAGAAACATTTACAAGGAATAGTTTTTGAAAATACCAGTGTCTATAATATTACTCTTTTTGACCAGTACACATCTATTTTAGATTTTAGTATTTGCGACATTATGATACATAACAAACGGTATGATTTCTTTTCATCACTTGTTATTGGAAACCACTCCTTCCCCTTTTTTGAGTTCTAGTCTTATCTTTTGACTTGCATATCTGTTTCTTCAGTTATTTCAAAAAAGTCATGACGTAGCACTTGTTTCACAACATAAAGAGGTATAGGATTTGCTCCTACTCTTCGCAAAACTAAAGCGTTTATACCAGTAATTTGGGTAAATGGTTTTATATTTGGAATATTTTGTTTTTCTTCCCATTGCTCATCTCCTGAATCACAATCATTACTGCTTGATGTAAGATATAGATTGTGCATGTTTATAAACATTACATTGGCTAGGTCTACCTTCACCTGAATAGGAATCTTCTGTTGAATAGTCAACCATACGAACTTGAGTATCAGTCTTGCTGTTTTCACCTGAAAACCTTATTTGGCTTTCAGTTCACATTTTAACACTGAATACATACAATTTTTGATAATTGTGTTATAACTGCACTCAAAGCAAATTAAATCTGTGTGCATATCAGGCATCAATATTTACAATGGCTTAAGAAACACATGTCATATCCACAGCATTTTTATATAGCAAGGTGTTAAATACATGTCAAGGCCATATTTTGTGTCAGGGACTAGATATATATGATGGTGAATAAGCAGCTGAAGTAGAGTTTAATGGATGAGGCAGTGAGTTTCATGATGCCGTAAGTACAAGAGGATTTAGGTTTTTCTGGAAGTCCTGACTATATAACCTTAAAATTCATAGGCATTTGTAAAAATGGTTAGAAGAAGCCTTATGTGACTCACAAGAATGAGATAAGAGCAGGAGCTGTCCCAGGAGCTGAGATCAGCTATGTGGCTGGTTTATGAAGTGGGAGGGCTGTCTCAGTGTTGCTAAGGCAGAGCATTGGGGGGTGAGTTATGGAGCTCGGACACCATCCCAAGAGCTTTGCGATGCCATTGGAGGGTTTGAGGATGGGGACTTCTGTTTTCAGAAGATCACTGGACTGGAGAGGGGCAAGACTGGAGCCAGAGTTTGACTTGGCAGCTGGAGCCAGTAGTGCTTGAACTAGGACAGTAAGTTAGGATAGTAACAGTGGGGTTTGAGATGTGAGTACCGTAGGGTTTTTGTTTTTTTTTTAAGATTCATTTTATTGTTTTAGAGATGACAGAGAGAGAGAAGAGAGGAGGGCCCACAGTGTCCATAGTTGTACATTAGTTGTGACATAGTTTCATTCCACACAGGTGGATGTGGGGCTGCACAGGGTGGGAACTGAACTGGGGACCTCCTGTATGGGAAGCGAGCACATTCACTGCTGAGCCATCCCGGCAATTACTAGTTGCACCGGTTTAGCATATGGTTGGCATGGGCTGGGGTCAGGATTCAGTTCCCGGACCTTGTGGTAGCAAGGAAAGTGCTCAACCTGTTGAGCTATCTTGGTATCCCAGATGTGAGTAGATTTGAGAAGTAATTAGAAAATTGGCTATGAGGCTGCCTCAGTTTCTGGCTTAGGCAATTGTGTGTCATTCATCAAAACAATTGACATTGGTAGAGGACTGGGCAGTGAGGTCACTGCTGACTCATTCTGAACCTGCCAGTGAATTAAACCTGGGGCGTCATAAGCGTCCCTCCTCTACATGGAGAGCATATGCCCTGTGAAGGGAAGAGCACGAGTTTGTCTCACTGTTGTTTTGAAGCAGATGTGTCTACTGAAAGCCTGTAAAGGACACTGCTCTGTGTCAGGATGTGCATCCCTGCAGCATCTCTGTGATTAATATATAATTCATGACTCAGAGCACTATGAGTTCTAAGAAAGACCAAAGGTGGGAAGCCAGGATGGCTCAGTGGGTTAAGCGCTCACTTTGTAGTCCTGGGGACTGAGGACTGAGGATCGAATCCCAGCCCCGGCTCATGTGGACGCATATGCTGAACTGGGGAGTGCCCCCAGTTCGGTTCTCACCGGGGTGAGACCCCAGCCCAATTCCTGCCCTGTGCAGCCCCGCACCCACCTGTGGAATGAAACTATGTGGGAAAACCAGTGATGTGCAACTATGGAGACTGTTCGGGGCCCTCCCCCCTTCTCTCTGTCTCTGTATCTCTCTCTCTCTCTCTCTCTCTCTCTCTCAAAAACAATAAAAATAAATCTTTAAGGAAGACCACAGGTGATTTTTCTGCATTACTCTGTAATGCTTGTTGGCATATCCTTCCCAGGAGATATAGTTTCATGTTCTGCTCTCTTTTAGGTATGCTCCAGAGTGTTTAATTCAGTGTAAATTTTACATCGCTTCTGATGTCTGGTCTTTCGGTGTGACTCTGCATGAGCTGCTGACGTACTGTGACTCAGACTCCAGTCCTATGGCCGTAAGTCTCACTTGTCTTTTAATTTGAACCTAGCACCCAATTAATGTGTCCATCTTTCTGCTTTGCAAGTTTTATTCTTAAATGGAATCCAATCAGTGTATTAGAACAAAAAGGGAAAGTGTCGCCTTCCATTTAACGTTGCTACTTGACAGTGATTTGTGGCTCTCTTAAGTCTTGGTTTCACAAGGAGCCCAAATGTCTCTAAGATAACCCAATTTCCAAGGGTCTTATCTGTGTGAGGAGTCCAGGGACAGTTATGTGAGAGAATGAGTGCAGTCAGTGAAGGAGCTTGGGTAGGAGCCTTGTCTGAGCCCATGTATTCATAACTGATCTCATTCTCACTGTAGAAGACTCCTTGACCAGGTGGAGTGGTTGGTTATATCTGATTTGACGGATCATAGACTTATCATTAAGAGCTAATAAGGATTTTGGATTTTTTTTTTTAAGTTAGTAAGAAGAAAAGCCTTTTTGTTATTTTAATTTCCAGTTAATTCTAGAAACTTCACCTTAAACCTATTTGGTATTTATATAAGTATGTGAAAATTAAAACATTTTGTTTGTCTTTATTACATAGTTATTCCTGAAAATGATAGGCCCTACTCATGGCCAGATGACAGTAACAAGACTTGTGAATACGTTAAAGGAAGGAAAACGTTTGCCTTGTCCACATAACTGTCCAGAAGAGGTATTTATGGGTCATTTCACAGTAATAAAACTCAATTTTTATTATGTTTTCACAGCTTGAGTTCTCTAGCTAGGGACTGTGAAGGGGGCAGGCTGGAAGGAGTAGAAGTCATTTTCTAAAGATGAATTTCAGATATCTGAGAAATCATCTTTGGGTCAGATGACAGCCACAAGTTATGTTCAAAGCAAGGATTCCCTCCAAAAGGAGGCTCACTCAGTGAGCAACCCCAAAGAAGCATATATTTTGGTGTAGCCATATTAGCAAATATATTTTGTGCGTACAAGTGTATTCCAATTATTAATAGCATTTATGACATTTAGTTTTCTGTATTCTAAAGTGAGTTGAGTCTTTAAAGACTAAGTCTTTAGACATTTTTAAGTTGTACTGAATAGTGTGAGTGAAACAACCAATGTGGAAATTTAGAAACTAAAATGAACTATAACTTCACCCTTAAACTGGATTATAGTATTTAATGTTGTGGATTTTTTCTGGAGGTCAGTTAATCCATGAGCTTCTCAAATGTTAAGATATTTATGAACTATAGTTGTCACATTTTCTATATTTTAAATTATTCAAATAGTCTTATGTTCTAGTCCTACATTTCAATTTCCATAATTTTTACTCTTGATGTGCCTACAAGTTTTTAAAAAGATCCCAAGTCTAAAATTTTACTGTTTTTTCTTTTTGTAGGTTTATCAACTTATGAGGAAATGCTGGGAATTTCAACCATCTAATCGGACAACCTTTCAGAACCTTATTGAAGGATTTGAAGCACTTTTAAAATAAGCATGAACAACATTTAAATGCTACTGTTTATCAAGTCCTCCTCCTCCGAGCTGATACCCAAGCCATTTAAAAAATTTATAATGGAAAAAGTTTATATTCTGTCCAAAAAGATACTTGGGTACATATCCATGTATAAGGCACACTAGTGCTTTTTAAATTTGGTACCAGTAACTTAGTGACAAATCTTAGAAAACACTCCTCCTCTTGGAAAGAATATGCCACCATTTCCTCTGTATAGTTCACAATTGTATACCAAATGGGATTTTTCAAAACAGGATGTGCTGACCCTAGTAGTTCATTACTTTCTCCCAGCTGCCATTGAATATTTTTCTGGCACATAAATCAAAGATTATTGGATTTAGCAGATACTATAAGATGCTCTAAAATTTCATTATCTATGCAGTCATAGATCAAAGATTCTTGAAATATTAGATACTAGTAGTATACTATTGTTCTATACAAAGATGAGTATGTTCCTGTCACTAGTAGGACTTAAACTTTTTTGTTGTTTCTCCAGTGGCTTAGCTCCTGTGTCCTTGGGTGACCAGCGGTACCCCTCCCTTTTTGTTTGAGAAAACTGGTCACACCCAAGGGGACAGCTCTGGGATAGATCCTTTGCTGCATGATGTTAATCATTTTGAGAACTACTGCCTGTGCTTTCCTAAACAAGAGCCTGGATGCTATACATGCTTTCAAGAAATGTCAGTGTATATTCTTTTATAACTCTTACCACTTCGGGGCAAGCTATTCCAGCATTGGTTTTGGATGTTGTGTGTAACCAATCATAATATATACCACATAGATTGCACTGCTCTTTGAGTGTCTTAGTACTTACTATCTTACAAGGACAGTCAATCACTTTATTGACCATCACTCTGTAGCTAAGACTTGAAAGACTAGAATAGAAGCGCTGTGGAGTTCAGGATCCACCAGACAGTTTTCAGTTTGCTTACAGGTAGCTGGGTAATCAAAATGTCTACTCCAATTCAATGTGAACCATAAGATTTTTATGACCAAGGGCCTGAAAAACATTTTGTTATTGCTGTCTAGCACTTGTTTGATACCATTATTTTTCACCTTTTGAACCTGAAAAAGAGTTCTGGATTGATTCAGTGGCAACAATAAACTTGCCATTTTAATTTGTTTAATAATCTACATCCCCAAGGTCTTTGCCTATGTCAAACCTGTGGCCACTCTATATGCACTTTGTTTACTCTTTATACAAATAAATATTCTAGAGACTTCACATGCATATGCCTTTTAATATTAAGATTTCATTTTCAGAGCATTTCAAACAATATGTTTACTTAGAAAAATAACAGTATAGATTTTGGGAAGGGTCCTTATTACTAACACTTGATTTGTACTTCTGTTATGTCCATTGATAGTGGGTGGGGCACAGGCCAGTACGGATGGCAGGTCCACACTTGCTATACTCCAAAATATCTTAGTTCCTCTTCCTGCTTTCATTTTTGCAGCTCTGATTTAAAATTCACCATCTTCCCTTTCTTCTGTTTGTACTATCACAGAGGTGTGAGTAAGCATTGAAGAGGCTTAATGCAGCAGGAAACTGGGAAGACGTGCAGAGCATAGAAAATCCATTTATCTGCTAAGTCATACTTGAGTGATGCCTATACTAAGTATACTTCTTAGAAATTAGTTTAACTTTCTAGCTGTCATTTTCCAAAAGAAATTAATATATGCAATAAATTAGACCAAGTAAAGTTCTTCACAAATCAAATAATATATGTACCAGTCTTAAACTTCATAATTAAAACAGGATATATATTATGGTCAAAAATAATAAGTCCCTCAAATTATAATGTATTGAATGATCTGAGTTCCAAAAGGCTACTCCGTATCACCAATAATAAGTAATAAACAAGACATTTCTAGATGACAGGGTTTCTCATGCATTTAATATCAAGGTCTTCAGGAAATGGTGATGTCAAACGTTATATGCAATAAACAGTTTTTTTCAGGAGTAAATTGGATTAAATAGCTGATACTTTTTTAGCCTAATAATATACTACAAATGAGTAAGAGACAAAGCAGAGAGTGAGGTAAAGCTTACTAGCTCAAAATGTTTATAAATACTGTTACTCCATAAGACTCCTTTAGAAAGGACTGTATTGACTTTCACTCTAATATTGTGGAAATAGGGCATTTGATTATCAAAATATACATTCTTCTAATAATTAGATCACCACTAATCTACACTATAAAATGAGACAAACCTATGTTCCTTCCCGTTTACAAGTCTGCTGCAAAAGTTATAAAAGTCTTTCTTCAGGTGAAGTAAAAGGATTTAGAGGATTAGTACTATGGGGTCAGCAAACTTCATGAGTGTTTGAAAGACCAGGTAGTGAATACTTTAGGCTTAGGCTTTGCAGGCCTTCTGGTCTCTCATTGTAACACAAAAGTAACCACAATGTAAATGAGCATGGTTGTGTACCAATAAACTTTTATGTATGGTCACTGAAATTTAAATTTCATATAATTTTAAAGCCATGCATTTTCATTTTTTCCTCCAACCATTTAAAAATGTAAACATCCTTCTTATCTTGCAGTCTCTATAAAAACAGGTGGAGAACTAAACTTAACCCCAGGGTATATAGTTTGCCAACCCCTGAAACCAGATCACTAAAGCCTACTTTTCTTAAAATACCACGTTTTTCACAAAAGGCAAAGTGGTTAAAAATATATTAAAAGTAAATTATCTGTGGTAGTACATACCCAGGATGTCACTATCACTCCACATGTGAGTTTTATATTGCCTGGTTGGTGTGTGGGGGGGTAATAAATTAGATTGCATGTAGACAGCATCTTTATAACATTATCATCATTGCATGATATAGTTCCAAAAATCTATAAATGAGATTACATCTAGGGAAAGTAAATTGAATTGCACACTGGCTTGTAAGGAATTCATTCTTCTAAGGCCCAGGAAACAAGACTGTTTCCCATTTATTGCTTCAAATTTTGATATATGGTGTCAAAATTATTCCATCCTAAAACAAGGAATATTAATTTCTGTATGGACTATCAGTTAATATCAAATTGACTAAGATTCATCTAATTCTAGTGGGAAATGTCTTCAGTTGATGTCTCTTTTTATTGCTACTTCTTATTTGGCAATTCTGCTTGCTGCACAACACAGTTCCTTCTGGGAAATTATAAACCCGTATTTAAAGGATATGGCTAGTTTAAATGTAGTTAAGGCAGTGATGAACAGCAGAGATACTGCAAAGAACCTTACGAGGTTATGTAAGGAGAGAACTTAACTCAGTACACTCGCTTCTTTTTTAAGTAGGTCTCCATGTAATATGCTCCTGTGCCCTGAGAATGCTGGTCAACAAATTCCACTGAACCACCTTCTGGGGCAGAGACAAGATACGATGAGCCTCGCTTTTCATTTCTTAAAGATGACATCTACGAGAAAAAGAAATCACAATGAATGTTAAAATTTGTATTAAAATTGGTTTATTTGTTAAAGATGTTTACAAGAAGAGCAACTCCTGGTTTATTATAAAAACAGCAGGATAAATAAAAAGCCATCAAAAATACATTCCTATGTTAAAACAAACTTAAATTTCTGTATCAAAATCACTCGTGGAACTTTTGCAAAATATAATCTAGTCTCTTTGAGTGCACTCTCCCTCCCATGCCCCACATTCTGGGGGTGGGGGGAAGACTTTGCAGTTGCACTGAGTTGAACCCCACTGACTCAGAATACCAACACCTGATATCACTATTCCTCTGAGGAAGGAGAATGGCTAAGAAACTGAGCTGCATATCAAATTAAGTTCATCTAGTAATAAAAGTAGCAAGAGAATAGTAGGTATAAAAATTGATAAATGATGTCAGTGAAAATAAAGATACATTCTAGAGAGCAATGTGAATTCAAACTAGTCTGGAAAGCATGTTAAAATGCAGATTACCAGGCTTCATCAGAGATTCTGATCTGGAAGTGGTTATAAGAAGGGCCAAAATGTTCTTCACAAATAATCACAGTAATCAGTACAATAAATCAGATTGTGTAGAACAGCCTCATTAGCTAATCCCTCTTTAGTTTTAGTTTTTATAAATACTACATGTGACAATCATGTTGAAGCAGAATTATACAACTTAAGATACCAGAATATAGGAATGACTCAAGGACAACTTCCAGCAATGAATGTAGAAGAACCTTTTCACACTATAATTAGAATTACAATAGTTTTTAAACCAACAATGGTCCCAATTTTTAAAATGTGGGTTAACTTCAGAGGGGACAGATGATGTATGTTAATTCCTTGTAGATAAAGTCATTCTCATTCATGATAAGTTGACAAGGGTTACTGAGTAACCGCTTCCGATGGACTCACCATATATATACAGCTACCAAAAGAGATTCAGAAACTACTGAGCTATCCCTATCATTAGATAAAAGTCTGGGACATACTTGTTACAAATGCCTTCTCCAGCACCATACAACAAGTACACTTGTAAGAAGTTTTATGGCAAGCCTCATAGTAATAAAGCAAAGCCTATTTTGCATGTGTATGATTAAGAGGAAGAAATCAAAGCATACAACTGAAGAAAATCATCTAATCACAAGATAGCAAAAGAGGAAAAAACAGGAATTATAAAGTTACCAGAAAATAATTAATAGCAATAAGTCCATATGTATCAATGACTAAATATAAATGGACTAATTTCTCCACTCAAAAGATATAGAGCAGTTGAATGGATAAAAACAAAGGCCCAATAATAATTGATTATAAAAATCTCACACTTCAGCTTAAAGGACTTATACAGTCTAAAAGTGAAAAGGAATGGAAAAAGATATTCCATACAAATAAAAACCAAAGGAAAGCAAAAGTAACTATACTTAGAGAAAATAAGCTTTAAAACAAATATAACGAGGTCATTATAAAAGAAGTCAAGAGGATATAGCAATTACAAATATTTATGAACCCCAAACAGGAGCACTTAATAGAGCAAATATTAATTATTCTGAAGTGAGAAATAGGCAGCAATATAATAGTAGGAGGATTCCATACTCCACTTTCAACAATGGGTTATATGAAAAGAAAAAGAACAGATGGTCCCAATACAAATATACAGAACATTCCATTCAAAAGCTACTGAATACACATTCTCAAAAACACATGGAATATTCTTCAGAAGAGGTTGCATATTAGGTCACAAAACAAGTCTCAATTAAATTTAAGACAAATTGTATCAAGTATCTTTTTCAGATCACAATGGTGTGAAACTAGAAAAAAATTAACAAGAAAACTGGAAAATCACAAATAAGGGAGATTTAACAACCTGCTCCTGAACAAACAATGGGTCAAATCCAAAGGGAAATAAATTACCTTGAGGAAAGTGAAAACAGAAACACAACATACCAAAACTTATAGGATAAAGCAAAAGTATATAGTGGTAAATGCCTACATGAAGAAAAATAATTATTTCAACTTTCTTTTTCTAGTTCTCAAGGAACTAGAAAAAGAACAAACTAAGCTCAAAGTTGGTAGAGGAAAGGAAATAGAAATTATAAAACAAAAAAAAATTAGAAAAGATCAATGAAGCTGAGAGCTGGTTCTTTTTTTTTTTGACAGAGTAAGAGAGAAGGGGGAGGGCACAGAACAGTCTCCATAGTTGTACATCATCAGTTTTCCACATAGTTTCATTCCAAAGGTGGGTGCGGAGCTGCGCAGGGCAGGAACCAGGATGGGGGCCTCCTGCATGGGAGGCACCTCCCCATGAGCTGGAACGACCTGGGGCACATCCCAGTTCAGCATATGGGTCCACAAGGGCCATGGCTGGGACTTGATCCTCAGACCCTAGGGCTACAAAGCCTGCACTCAACCTGCTGAGCCATCCTGCCTCTCTGATTCTTTGAAAAGATTAGACAGAGGACTTAAATAAGTGAAGTTATGAATGAAAGTGTAGACCTTACAATTTATGCCACAGAAATCGATCACAGAGATAATTAATAATAATATGTGAACATACTGGACAATCTAGCAGAAATAAATTCCTAGAAACACACAATTTGGCAAGACTGAATTATGAAGAAACAGGAAATCTGAACAGACTGATTACTAGTAGGGAGATTGAACCAGTAATCAAAAACCTTACAATCACCAAAGGTCCAGGACCATATACCTTCACTGTTGAATTCCACCAAACATTCAAAGAATTACTACCAATCCTCAAATTCTTCCAAAAAAATAAAAGAGGGGCAACACCTTGAAACTCATTTTACAAGGGCTGTATACCTTTGTACAAAAACCAAACAAGGACATTACAAGGAAAGAAAATTACAGGCCAATATCCCTGATGCACATAAATGCAAAAATCCTCAACAAAGTATTAGCAAACCAAATTCAACACTACATTAAAAAGATCATACACTATGATCAAGTGGGATTTAATCCAGGGATACGAGGATGGTTCAACAGCCACAAATCAATCAATGTGACACACCCCATTAAAATAAAGGTAAAAAATCATCATCATCTTACTACATGCAGAAAAGTGACAAAAATGCAACATCCTTTTATGGCAGAAACTCAAAAAACTGGGTATAAAGGGAACATACATCAATATAACAAAGGCCATATATGACAAGCCCACACACAGACAACAATATACTCAGTAGTAAAATACAGAAAGCTTTTCCTCAAGATAAAAAACAAGACAAGGATGCCAACTCTTGCCAACGTTATTCAATATAATATTGTAAATCCTAGCCAGAACAATTAGGCAAGAAAAGGAAATAAAAGACATCTATATCAGAAAGGAAGAAGTAACACTATTTGCAGATGATATGATATATATAGAGTACTCTAAAAGGCTCCATGATTAGCTGTTAGGGAAATGCAAATCAAAACCACAAGGTTTCACCCCTACTAGAATGGCTATAATTAACACAAGGAACAAGTGCTTGAGAGGCTGTAGAGAAAAGGGAACCCTTATACACTGCTGGTGGAAATGCAAATTGGTACAACCACTTTGGAAGACAATATGGAGAGTCCTCAGAAAACTGGGAATGGAGCTACCCTAAGACCCAGCAATCCCCATTCTGGGTATCTACCCCACAAACTTGAAAACTTTAGTCCATAAAAACATATGTACCCCAATGTTCATTGCAGTGCTGTTCACAGTGGCCAAGGCATGGAAACAGCCCAAATGCCTCCTGATAGGTGATGGGATAAAAAAGCTGTGGTTCATATATACAATGGAATATTACTCAGTGATAAGAAAAGATGAAATACTGCCATTTGCAACAACATGGATGGACCTTGAGATCATCCTAAGCGAAACAAGCCAGACAGTAAAAGTTAAGAACTACATGACTTCACTCAGATGTGGAATATAAAACTAAAAGTAATGAAACAAAATCTCATGGACATAGTCAATGGTTTAGTTGTTACCTGAGGGGAAGGGGGGAAAGGGAAAGAGAGGAGGGAGGGGGAGCTAAATATATAGTGATTGAAAGAAAGCTACTGTGGGTGGTGAACACATATTGTTAACACATAGACAAAGTAATATAGAGTTGTACACCTGGTACCTATGTAATTTTTACTAACCAATGTAACCCTAATAAATTTAACAATAAAAAAAAATACAAAAACCCCAATTAAAAAAAAAAGGCTCCATGATAAAACTGTTAGATCTAATAAACAATTTCAGTAAAGCTGCAAGACCAAAAAATCAGTTGCATCTGTATAAATAACGAACTATTCAAAAAATAAAATTAAAAATAATTATACATACAATAGCATCAAAACAATAAAATTACTTTGGGACAAATTTAAGGTGAAAAATCTGTACTCTGAAAACTGTTAGCACACTGATGGGAGAGTATACAATAAATGGAAAGATATTTCACATTCATTAATTGGAGGAATTAGTATCATTAAGGTATCCATACTACCCAAAGCAATCTACAGATTCAAGGCAATCCCTATGAAAATTCAAATGGCATATTTTTCAGAAGCAAAATAAGCAATTTAGAACCTCAAAAGACTCCACATACCCAAAGCAATCTTAAAAAAAAAATAAAAGAGCTGGAAACATCACTTTTCCTGGTTTTACACTAGATTATAAAGCTATAGTACCGGTAATCAAGACAGTATGGTAATGGTATAAAAACAGACACAATCTCAACATAAACCCCACTCTCAATGTGACAATCCACAATTGGGAGGGAACTCACACCCTGAGCTTCTCCCTGAAGAGCAAAGTGTTTGAACCCTACATCTAGCACCCCAACTTTAAGGACCTACACCTGAGATATGGGCCCTTAAAACACCGAATCTGGAAAGGCAATGGGGCATGCATCCACAAGCCCCAGAAGGAGACAGTGATCTGAGAGCAGTTCTTAAGGCACTCTCACAGACTCACCCACCTCAGGGACCACCGCAGATGCAGCTGTCCTGTGAAGTAGAAGGCCTACTTGCTTATAGCTTCAGCCTGAGGGGCAGGTATCTAATTTAACACACATCTAGAAATCTACTGAAATAGTCTCCAAAGACAGGCTGGCAAACAACATTTTCATGCTCTCCATTTGCATCCCAGCAGGTCACCGATATCTCTGGGAAAGGAGCTTCTGTACACGTCTGGGTTTTACAGCTGCCACCCAAGGGACACCCCTTGATTGCCTGGGTCTGGTAGCCAGCAGGGCTTGTGTTCACCGGTTCAAGAGGGTAAGAGCAAACAAACCGTTCTTAACTGGCTGTCACCCTGGGGCTTTCTACAGAGGAAGTAGACAGAAACGTCCATCTCCCATTCTTACCCTGAAATTGAATACTTTAAAAGCTGCTGCCCAAGTATCTGACTGCCAATCAGCCTGCTTCTAGGTGCTGACTAACATCTTCCCCTGTGGGACACTGCCACGTCTTAGCTCCTCAACTACTGGGAGCCACTCAGAATAAAATAGGCTACTTGGATAATTACAAAGTTCTGAAGACAGACATAAACTAGGGTAGGGTTGAACAATTAGGCTCATCTGCTACACAAGGCCACTCTTTCAAGACTAGGAGAGGTGGCTGTTTTTATATAATGCATAGAAACCAACACAGAGAGTCAAGGAAAATAGACAAGAAAAAAAAAAAAAAATATATATATATATAGATGAATATGTTCCTATGTTCCAAATGAAAGAACAAGATTCAAACCGAAGTTACAGAACTGAAGAATACAATAGCTGAACTGAAAAAATTCAAGAGAGGTGATTGACACAGACTATATGAAGCAGAAGAAAGGACCAGTGAACCTGTGCAGGGCAGTGGAACTCATCAGAGTAGCAAAATGGAAAAAAAAAACAAGTTGAAGACAGCTTAAGTGGCTTAAGGGACATCAAGTTGACCAGCATTTTGCCTTACAGGGACCCCAGAAGGAGAAGAGAAAGAGAAAGGGGAAGAAAACTTATTTGAATAGATACTGTCTGAAAACTTCGGTAACTTGGGGAAGGAAATAGATATCCAAATCCAAGAATCTCAGAGAGTTCCCAACAAGCTGAACCCAAAGTGATCCATACCAAGACACATTATAATTAAAGTGTTGAAAGTTAAAAACAAGGAATCTTATTAGCAGAAAATAAACAAAAAACAAAAATAAAATAAAAACCAACAACTTGTTATATAAATTTACATGGGAACCCCCATAAAACTGTCAGCAGATTTTTCTGCAGAAACTTGGCAGGACAGAAAGAAGTGGCATCATATACCAAAAACGCTGAAAGGAAACAAAACAGAACAAAACAAAAAAACTCTGCCAACCAAGAATATTCTATGTAGTAAAGTTAAGGTGACCAACTTTTTTCCAATGAAAAGGAGGACATAAATAAACTAAAGAAACAAATATTGCAAATAAAAAAATGTATTCTTTGCAACAATAACTAAACAGAAAGCATTATAATATAGTAAATAGATAACGCAGGCATATTATGATATTTAAATATGAATATTCTTCGATTGAATATTTTTTGTTAATGGGTCATTTTCTAACAATATATTAGAAATATCCGTATAAGAACTATTTTTCATATTGAATTTCACAGCAAGTGCTACAGCTAGAGTATCGACATTCAGTCTTGATTTTTCAGTTGTCCAAAAATCATTAGCAATTGAAAACACCCTTTCAACTGCTGCGTTAGTACCAGGGCAGCACAATGTAAATTGGACTAGAAGAAGTAAAATTTCATATGGTATATGTGCATTTTTGAAATGGTTGAATATTTCCACCCATCTTTTATCAACTTCAACATGTTCATTTTCCCACTCGACCAATTTTTCAGAATTTAAATATTCAGTTTTCTAATTTCTTCAAATAAACAATTGTCATCTATTTTAATGTCTGGTAGTTCTGTGGATAAAAACTGAACACAAGTCAAAAAGGAGGACCTCTAGGAGGACACTTTTCGAGGGAGGACAAAACTTCTAAAAGGAGGATTGTCCTCCCTAAAGGAGGACGGTTGGTCACTTAGTAAAGTGGTCCTTCAGAAAAGTTTTACAGACAAACGAGTTCATTGCCACTTGACAGGCCTTACAAGAAATGTTAAAGGGATTTCTTTAAGCTGAAATGAAAGGGAATTATTTAGTAACAGGAAAACATACAAAAATATAACTCTCACTGATAAAAGTAAATATACAGTAAAATTCAACAATCCAATGTTGTAAAAGTGGTGGGGGTAATCACTTATAAAGCTAGTAGTGTAAAGGTTCAAAGAAAAAGGTAGTAAAAATAACTATAATTATAATAATTTGTCAATGACTATACAAGATAACATGATGTAAATTGTGATGTCCAAAACAAACTGAGGGGTGGGGTGGGAGTGGGGGGAAGAGTAAAATTATAGAGCTTTAGAATGTGTTGAAACTTCAGTTGTTATCAACTTAAAATAGACTGTTAGAAATTTGTTTCATGTAAGCCTCATGGTAACCACAAATAAACTATAGTAAATACACAAAATATAAAGAGAAAGGGGGATGCCAGGATGGCTCAGCGGATTGCCTGTCCCGCAGCCTCAGGGTCCTAGGATTGAATCCTGGCCCGGGTCCATGCGGACCCATATGCTGAACTGGGGTGCCCCAGTTCTATCCTCATCAAGACAAACCTCCTATGGGGGAGGCCCCCAGTTCGTCCCTGGCTCACGGGGCCATGCCTCCCATGTGGGAGGCCCCCAGCCCGGTTCCTGCCCTGCAGAGCTCTGTGCCCAACTGTGGAATAAACTATGTAGAAAACTAATGATGTGCAACAAGGAAGATTGTTGTGGGCCCTCCCCCTTCTCTCCGTTTCTGTCTCTGTCAAAAACAATAAAAATAAATCTTTAAAAAATATATATAGAAAGGAATCTAAGCATACCACTACAGAAAAACATCAAATCACAAAGGAAGGAAGGAAGAGAAGAAAGAAACAAAGGAAATAACAAAGAGACAAATAACAACAAAATGGCAATAAATACATATATATCAGTAATTACTTTATATGTAAATGAACTAAATTCTCCAGTCAAAATACACTGAGCAGCTACATGGACTAAAAACATAAGGCCCATCTACATGGATCTATATATAAAAGACTCACTTCAGATGTTAGGACACACAGATTGAAAGTGAAGGGATGGAAACCAAATGGAAACCAAAAGAAAGCTGAGGTAACTAGACTTATGTCAGACATAATAGACTTTAAGACAAGAACTATCATAAGAGACATAGAAGGTCATAATATAATGATAAAGGGGTTGATTCAATATGCAGCTTTAACATTTGTAAATATGCACCCAAAATAGGAGTGCCTAAATACAGATAACAGAGCTAAAGGAAGAAAAAGTAAATAATAATGGCAGGGAACTTTACTACTCATATTTCATTTATGGATAGATCACTGAGGCAGAAAATAAAAAAGGACACTGGCCTTAAACTACACATTAAAACAGATGATCCTAACAAACATATATAGAACATTCCATCTTCAAGCAATCTAATACACACTCTTGTCAAATGCACATGGTACATTCCCCAAGATAGATCATATGTTAGGCTACAAGATAAGTCTCAATAACTTTAAGAAGACTGAAATCATATCAAGCATCTTTTAGACCACAATGGTATGAAACTAGACTACAATTACAAAAAAACTGAAAATTTACATATATGTGGAGAAACATACATGACACTGAAAAACCAGTAAGTCAAAAAGAAATTAAGAAAAAAAAATACATTATGACAAATGGAAATGTAATATACCAAAACTTATGGGACACAGGAAAGAAAGTTCTAAAAGAGAAGTGCACAGTAATAAATGCTAACATTAACAAACAAAAAATATCTCAAACAACCTGACTTTACACCCCACAGCACAAGAAAAAAGAAAGAGACAGAAAGAAAGGATAGACTAAGCCCAAAGTTAGGAGAAAAAAGAAAATAGCAAAGATCAGAATAGAAATAGAGACTAAAATGACAATAGAAATGATTAATGAAACTAAGAGTCTTTTTTTTGAAAAAGTAAAACAAACCATTAGTCATTCACTAAGAGGACTCAAATGAAAACAGAAATGAAAAAGATGTTACAAGTGATAAAACAGAAATACAAAGCATCATAAAAGACTACTATGAACAATTACATGCCAAAAAATTTGACAACCTAAAAGAATAAACTCCTAGAAACACACAACCTACCAAGACTGAATTATGAAGAAACAGAAAATTTGAACAGACTTGATTACTAGTAAGAAGATTAAGCTACCATATTTTCCGGCGTATAAGACGACTGGGCGTGTAAGACGACCCCCTAATTTTACAGTTAAAACATAGGTTTAGGCCTATATTCGCTGTGTAAGACTACCCCCCACTTCCGAGGCAACACCAGTTCTTTTTTTAATTAAATTTTTAA
>PVKE010005985.1:0-56324 GCA_004027555.1 Craseonycteris thonglongyai
GGGAGGGAGAGAGGGAGGGAAGGTGGGAGAGGGCACCAGCATTATGGACACACTCAATGGTTTGGTGGTTACCAGGATAGGGGGGAGGAGCGGGGGGACGGTTGTGGGGGGAGGTGGGAGTGGGCACTAGATATAAGGTGATGGAAGGGGAACTGATACTGAGTGATGGGCACATAATACGATGCATGAATGATGTGAGGTGGACTTGTACATCTGTAAACTGTCTAATTGTTACCAACCAATGTAACCTCATCAAATTTAACAATAAATTAAAAAAAAAAAAAAAGATTGTTCCGGCGATATTGCATTTCAATTTGGCTAGTTCTTGAGCTAAGACATAACTAGTATAGTAGCGATCCGTGTACATACGGTGCCCCTGAGCACCTGGAATTTTCTCCAACAACGTTTTGTATAAGTGTATCGGAATTCTTGATGAAACAGGTAAATCGGGTCTGAGCAAGAGCTCTGTTGTGAGTGATCCATAATATGGCAAAATGCAGCAAACATAGCCAGTCTTCGAGTCAGCTAGAGTATAAACTCTGATACCCCATTTTGTCGGTTTCTTAGGATTGTATGTTATGATTTGACACTTCAAATCAGCCGGGCGCTGTATTGGCGCCGCTGGAGTTGCTGCTTCAAATCAGCCGGGCGCCGCAGCGGTGCCGCTCGAGTTATAAGAGCTACAATCGCTTCAAAGTCCATGGTACACGGAATTCCACCCCAGACATTGTGAGCGATCGACGATCGACCGAAATTGGCCTCGCTATCGACTTGTTGGCCACCCCTGTAATAGATGACTTCCCTGCTTAGCATTTAGCATATATAATTTGTGAGTATATATTAGGTACCTACCTTTCCCATTAACTTAGAAACTTGATGAGAATGAGGCCTTGTCTACTTTATTCACCAAAATCTATCCAGCATCTGACTTAATATCTGGTTGATAGTGAGTTTTCAAAAAGTGTCTGTTGAATAAATAAATTGCAAACAAATTAATAAATGAAAGGAACTATCATTTGAGGAGCATCTGCTACATACTTTTTAGGGATTATATAAATTAGTTTTCACAACTACTCTAGGATGGATATCATTATCCCTCTAATTCATTCATTCCCTTATCTTGGAAGTGAGAAAGACCATCAGTAAAACTGGTTTGGTTAGCATACTGTTAAAATAATCTCTAGGCCAGGAAATTCTAGGCCTCCCTGGTTCTCCCTACTGAGCATGGTTAATTAAGTGTTTGGTTTCCTCCTCTTCTTTGCAGGTGAACATCCACAGAACTCCTAAAGTTTATTTGAGGCTTTACATAAGATTCCCACAATAATAGAACCCATGTGGGGCCCCTGGCACCCTGGCAATCTACATATTCCTCACTGGTCATGCAGGCAAAGTCCTGAAGTAGAGCGAATATGAGTCTTAGCAGAATGCCTTATTATTCTCCCAGAACACAACAGGATAAGAGGTCTGCAATGATCCCAAGTTGGTCCAAGGCCATAACCCTTAAATTTTATTGCTTTGGGATACTACTGAGGTATGAAGTTTTCTGCCTTGCCTTTTTTTTTTTTTTAATAAAAACATTTTCATGGCCTTTATTGGCTTCTGGTATATCTGGTAATAACATAAGATTAATTAAAGAAACAAAAATAAATGTTTAAGAACTATTTCCACACCAAAGACACCTAAACAACAAACTGTATCACCTTTTTCTTAAGAGTTATTTTATTGTTTGACAGAGAGAGAGACAGCGAGAGACAGAGAGAAGGGGAGGGCCCAAAGCAGTCTCCACAGTTGTACATCATCAGTTTTCAACATGGTTTCCTTCCACACAGGTGGGTAGGGGCTGTGTAAGGAGGTAACTGGGCTGGGGGATGGAGGCATGCCCTTTCAAGCCAGGGGCCAAACCGGGAGATGAGAACCAAGCTGAGGGCCTCCTGCATGGGAGAAGCACCCCCCAGCTCAGCATATGGGTCCACATGGGCTGGGTCTGGGACTCGAACCTCGGTCCCCGGGGTTCCAAGGTAAGTGCTTAACTTGCTGAGCCATCCCGACTTCTGGAAACACTTTGGAGCAGAGTAATATTATCTCCTTTTAGCATGATCTGACTCAGCTGTTTCTTTGATTTTGTTTTATAATAAAATTCTTCTGCATCATCTAATATGAGGTTCATATAGTCATCCTAAGCAATGATACAGCCCTCTATCTGCATATTCACTTGCTCATAAAGCCACACCTAAATCTGAGATTTATTTTGCAAGTATCTGAAGGTGAGGTTGATGGGCTGCACCATCACCTTCTGTACCTTTTGGCCTTGGCTACGGTGCGCCATGGCAGACGTTGACAAAGACCACACTAACTATGTCTTGCCCTCTTACAATATAGCTTCAGATGATAAAAACCACCTAGCTATAGTCTAGAATTAGCTCCACAGCAGTTGGATGTCCCATTATTGTGTTGCAATATTCTGGCTCCTCTTGTTTGGGGGTCATGAATGACAGGGAGCTGGAGTTTTGACTACTCTTTTGCTGTCCATGTAATTAATAAACTTACCTAAATTTTAAAAGGCCTAGTGTGTGTCTTTGCCAGTTGAGTTTGTCAGCCAGCCCTGGCCTGGGCCTTCCTTGCTGATGTGTGCTTTACAGGGCTTTGATCCCAGACCTGTGGGTGGGCACGTCTTTTTTTACCCTGTTGGTCTTCCCTCTTCTGTGAGACTCAGCCCTTGGACTTTGAACTTCAGATCTTAGTTATTTCTCCTTGATTCCTTTTAATTTCCAAGACTTTGGTGTGGGGTGTAAGTCACTTTTTGTTTTTTTTTCAATTTTGAAAGTGAAGTAGAAAAAGATCCTGAGGAGGGAGAGGGGAAAATTCACAAGGGGCAAATTGCTTTTTTTAAGATTAGCCTTGAAACAAGTTTACATCTATACAAATTATATGTATAATTCATGTACTATAACATATAAATTATTTATAATGATGTATAAATTATATGATATGTAATTTCTATATTATATGTAATTTAACTATTATATAAAATTAATTTATGTAATAAATCATGCACAGATTATATAATTTAATAAATTATAGATTTTAGAAAATTTAATATTTATTGCATATTAATATTATATGTATACCTGTATAACATTATGAATAAAAAATATAACATGTTTATAAAATACATATTAAAAGTGAAACCCTAGCATTGGGATTCTGGAAGAGTTATTCTCTTGTCAATTTCCATGCAGGTTTGGCTTCTTATTATGCAAAAAAGGGTTTTTTTTCTTTCTTCCTTGAATTTCATTCAAAATTTTCCTCTAATAACTTGTCATTGCAGGGTCCTGAGTATACGTGTGTGTGTTTGTGTACATGTACATTTGTGCATGTGTTTTTTCTTAACTAGCAAAGGTAAGGACAAGAAAAGTGCTCTTATATGGGAGAAAATTGTGACATAGAGAAATTAGATTAATTATAATTAATCAATAAATGTTGAAGGAACATTGTATTCCTTAGCAGCATTTCTGATGTGCCTATTCTGCACCTGTACCTCCCTTATCAGAGGCTTCTGAGGACACTGTGTTTGGGGACTAGTTTTTCTTTAGGCTACTTACTAGGTTGCATAGGACACTTCTACCCTCTTCCCAGCTACAGTGCTACAGCCTGTGCAACCCCATATAGTGAACTGCAGTGCAACCGCCAGGATGGCTCGGTGGTGAAGTTTGTCGCCTTCCATGCAAGAGGCCCCAGGTTCAGTTCTTGCTCCGCATGGCCCCACATCCACCTGTAATGGAATGAAATTATGTCACAACTAATGATGTACAACTATGGAGACTGATCTGGGCCCTCCCCTCTTTGCTAATGTTTTCTCTCTATCTTCTCTCAAAAAAATCTAAGGGAACAGATAAAATTAATTTACCTCTTTATTATGGAAAGATTTGAAACTATGACAAGCAAACAAAATTAAAATGATCCATAACTCCATCATCTAGAAATAACACAGTTGGCATTTAAAAAAAAAGATTAATTTTATTGTTTGAGAGAAGGTGAGAGAGTGAAGAGAGAGAAGTGGGGAGGGCCCAGGCCAGTTTTCACAGTTGTACATCGTTAGTTGTGACATAGTTTCATTCCACACAGGTGGATATGGGGTTGTGTGGGGCAGGAACAGGGGGCCTCCCACATGGGAGGCAAGAACCTTTGCCACAAAGCCATCCTGCAGGTTACTAGTTGTGCCACAGGTCAGCATATGGGTTTGCACAGGGCAGGGCCAGGAATCAAACCCCAGGCCTTGCAATTGTGAGGCAAGTGCTCAACCGCTGAACTATCCCTTTATCCCCACAGTTGGTATTTTTGTGTATGTTTTTCCAGATACACATTTTAATGGGATTATTCTGTAAATAGTATAGGGAGTATTGTTTTGTAACTAACATTTCCTCCCACTAAATACATTATGAACAGGTTTTCTTGCCATATTTTTCTACAACATTCTTTTTAATGGCTCTGGAATATTCTATTGCATGGATGATGACATGTTTATTTAAATGGTTCTAGATTGTTGTTTTATGTTTATTTTTGCAAGTATAAAAACCCTGTAACTATTATTTCTTTGGATAGATCTTGTTGAATATTCATGATTATTTTCTTGGGATCAATTCCTAGAAATTAAATTGTTAGAACAAAGCCTATGTACATTTTTATAAGTGCTTTTTCTAATATGGACCAAATTGGCTTTATAATAGTTGTTCTTCTAAAACAATGCAGCCAAGATCTTACATATGGCTCTTTCTTGTATTGGTTCATAACAAAAAGCTGAGGCTAATTTTCATGCCGTCTGTCATATTGTGAAAGGCAGTTCCATTAAGGAAAAAAAAGCAACATAGTATAGACATGCATTTTTCTGGTGGTCTATCTTTTTTTTTTTTTTTGTCTGTCTATCCCATTAGAAAGTAAGTTTCATGAAGAGGAGGACTTTATTTCTGGTTTGTTTATTACTGTATTTCCAGTACCTACATCTATAATAGCATTGAGTAGGTACTCAATAAATGATTGTTAAATGCATAAATTAATGACTCTGGGCTTTTTATAGGTGCTATAGCTAACACAAACTGAGGTCATTAATGAGTGTTTGAATTGCATGGTGTTAAGTAGCGGCCCATTGGTGGGATTAGTGGTGAGGCAAAAAAATGCCAATTAATTTTATTATATTGACGGGTAAGAAAAATTTAATGGCCACTTGTATCAGTTCAGATCCTCCAGGAAGAAATACTGGAATAGAATTAGACTCATTGTGAAGCCTACCTTTCCAATAAAAATGCCTGTGTCTGGCTTATTTAGCTTTGTATACTTGGAACCTATGTAATTTTTACTAACTAATGTCGCCCCAATAAATTTAACAATTAAAATAATTTTAAAGAAATGCCTGTGAAACATAAAGAAATCCCGGATCAAGAGGACGCAGAAAGTCTTCAGATGTAGTGTAGATCTGATGTCTGTGAGGGGAGAGAGAGAAATGAAGGAGGATTGGGTAAGAAGAGCTGCAGACTGTGTTGTTGTCTGATAGTCTTGGCCAGCTGCCAAAGGGTTTCCAGCATAAAGATGACTAATAGAGAGTTCCATATTGGGCAGCAATTGCTCAATCGTTGTCCAAGAGGCTCATGGACTCAGTTCACTTAATGGATTCTGAAGGTGTTGCACTTAGAGGCTGTCAGCTAACTGTCCTCCTAACTGCGGCTCAGCAAGTTCTTAAAGGGAGATCCACAAGGCACATCTCCACAGTTAATTGTGACCATGGTCCTCTGCTTGAGTCATGCAGAGCCACTTCTCCACACACATTTGAGGAGCAGCTTCAACAGGGTTTGTTACAGAGTATTGCCTCTAAGCTTATATCTTAGCAGGTCATTTTACTGCTTTTGCAGGCTGGTTGATTTTTAGATGGTTTTGTATTCCATGGTCATGTCCCCACTGTACTTTCTTTGCTGTGAATTAGGATGGATGCTATATTGTGCATGATTTTAAAGCTGCAGATTAGTTACGCCAAGCCCCCCAGATCATGAAGCTGGGGGGAAATTTGGAGGCTGGAAAGAAAACCTTTTACTTGAAATTAGTATCTATTCCTTGGAGAATGAACCTCTATCTAGCCCTTCCAGGATATCAGGGTATCAAAGTCATCAACTTGCCACAAAGTGACTAGTTAGTCCCCTTGAGAAGTACCGTATTTTCCGGCGTATAAGACGACCCCCTAATTTTACAGTTAAAACATAGGTTTAGGCCTATATTCGCTGTATAAGACTACAGCCTCAGAAGTGGGGGGTAGTTTTATACAGCGAATGTAGGCCTAAACCTATGTTTTAACTGTAAAATTAGGGGGTCATCTTATACGCCCGGTCGTCTTATACACGGGAAAATATGGTAGTATATTTTGTGTTCAACATTGTTTGCAGGTTAGACATGTTCTCTGTTGTTCTCAGGTTAGACATTCAGAGGTAAGAGTTCCTAGATTGGCCTTGGTAATTAAAAGTCCATACTGTTGTTCCATCTATGACATGGTGGCTACTCTATTTTCATGACCATCTTTCAGTTCACAAATGGTTGATGGTGAAAGCTGGTTAATGTCTACTGGCTGAGCCGTTTTATCTACCTGGTTTATTGTGTCTTCTCTGGTAGGTGTTAACATGTGAATCAAAAATCTTTACACTTTGTACCATCCACTTTGTACCATCTATTCCAGAACTCTTTGCTCCAAACACACAGACTTCTGGGCCCTGGACCAGCTTACCAGACCATTTATCCTGTCCATGTTATTGTACATATAGTCTCATCTAGGGTCATTTCTCCTTTCACACAAAGGGAATGATCAGGTTTACCAGTTGTAAGTTCTAGCTATTATAAAGATTTTCTCTCACCACTGACTATCAACATCACTTTCATTTATTTGAGGCTGTAATGTAGCCTCCATTTATTCTGAGCTTTCACCCACATTCACAGTCAATCCATTTGTAAACCAAACTCAGGTCTCCTCATGGTCATGTGGGGTTACACATGAGGATAAGGTTGAAGCTAAAGGAGGAGCATTGGGGCAACCACGGAAGGAAATGGCCGTCTGGACTACTTCCTCATGTAGCCTACAATGTGATTTCTCATCCTGCTTGAGTTTGATGCCAGGTGACCCCTTTCTATTTTATAAGGGGCTTCTGCTAGGAAGTTACATGCTACTATCCGGTTTCTACTATTTCAGAGACCCATTACCACCATTGCTATTAACTGGTAACTTTCTATGACTATACTCAATCCTAACCTGCAGAGGAGGACCACCACTGAATTTCTTAGTGACATCAGTGCCTCTCTCACCACTGTATTTCTGATGGCCTTTGCAAATGGTGTGTCTTCTAGGTTTTCCTGTGGTACACAATCATCTGGTTGGTCTTCTAGCCCAACATAATGTATACAGCTCAGTATGTCCAATTCTCTGAGCCTTTTAATTACTTTCTCCACTGCCTGCCATGGCAATTCATGCATTTCAAATTCACTTAGCATGGGCCATTGCTTTCTCCATGTTCTTAAAGCCACCCTACCAGTGAGTTAGTCTCATCCCTTTGGGACCTTGCCAAGGTGTTAAATTTTGTGTTCTAAGAAACAGACCTTAAATCAATAAACTTTTGCTTGTATAGGAGTTGATCAATCACAGTCAAAATCCAATCCTATGGTTTTCGCTAGTACATCTTAGTGAATCCTTGTAACTCCTTTAGGGAGTAATCCCTTATTCCCTTGTAGTTTCCAGCACATGCCAAGTTATGTTATGCTGGGATTTTATACGAGTTATTGATCTGGCAACCAGGTGTGGTGGTGGGGAATAGCTTTTGAGTGGGGATTGGTTATTTTACAAGGGAGAGGTCTCTTCAGTGTCTTTCTGCACAGGGGTTGTCCTAACTTAGCACTGAGCCTCATGGAAGGAATGCTAACTGTTATTCGGGAGGAGAAGGTAGCCTCTGAAATCTGAGCCAAAGTCTTTTAGGGATCCATCTCTATTCCATATTTCAGGGTCCTGTATTTTCTAGCCAGAGCCCTGATCTTGGTATAACAGATATGCCTTGGCTGAGTATTCAATAGTCTTTGAAGTTTGGCTACCCTAAATTTGTCCCACAGCTGTGTCTGTTCTTCTCACTGCAAGAGATAAGCTTCTTTGTAAGTTGTCAGAGAGGTCTTTTGGCTCTCATGCTTTGTTTTTAAATGTTAACTGCCTTCAGTTTCTCATTATCTCTTTGTATCCCTTAATAATAACTAGCCAATTTCATTGTTCTTATGCATTATTCACTCTCAAATGCCTGAAATATTGCACTGTCCTAAGCCTGCTCTATCAGAACCTTCTCCTGAGTCACCACTGGTAAAAGTTAAGTGAATAGACTGCTACCTTGTACCAAGGATAATCAATGCCTCTGGGGCAAAGGGTCATCATTTGCAGCTGAACAGTGAGTAATCAATTTAGTCCCATCTTGCTATCTGCTGTCTTGGACCACTCTCAGTATCAACTGATTGAATTTGCATTCTCTGAGTAGACAATATCAAGCCCCATTTGGCAATGCAAGAGATTCATGGGACTAACCCTGTGAAATATAAAAGGGAGAGGGATAGGAATAGGTAGGTAAGAAGAGGTAAAAGGAAGATGAATTAAGTAGGAAGAACCAAGGTTCAGCCAACTCAATGGAGAGCTCTGGCATAAAAACTGCTGGTTGTGGGGGTCTCATGTTGTGCCGATGACTAGCCCCTTGTTCACCTGCCATGTTCAGTTACTGGCCTGGGCTACCAGGAAGACTGGCACATCCTGAAGATGCTGTAGCTGGAGGCTATCAGCTAAGTGCACTCCTTATGCTGATTGGCAAGTTTTTTCTCAAAGACAGATGCAAGTGGCACACATCTATGGCTACCATACCACATCAGTTATTTACATATAAACCCAGGTGTGGTAGGTTGATAATGACCTCAAAAATATGTTCACCTCCTAACTCCTGGAACTTGTTAAATACGTATTTTGTAAAAAGAGCCTTTGCAGATATGATAAAGTTATGGATTTTGAGATAATATTATCCAGGTGGATCCTAGATGCCACCACAAATGTCCTTATTAGAAAGGGGCAGAGGGAGATTTTACACACACACACACACACACACACACACACACACACACACACACACAGAGGGGAAACATGAAGACAGAGGCAGAGATTGAAATAATGTGGCCAAGAAATGCCAGCAACTACCAAAGCTGGAAGAGGGCAAGGAATGAATTCTCCCCTAGAATCTTCAGAGAGAGAGTACAGCCCTGCTGACTCCTCGGTTTTAAACTTTTACCTCCAGAACAGTGAGAGAATAAATTTCTATTGTTTTAAGCCACAATTATAGTTGTTTGTCATAGCAGTCACAAGATACTAATATACCAGATTTATAATTTCTTATTTTATTTTATTTTTATTGATATATAATTCACATACTATAAAATTCACCCTTTGAAAATGTATAATTTTCCAGTATACAAGTAGACACAAAGTTGTACCAGCTTTACCAATATCTAATTCTAGAACATTTCCATACCCCCATACTCATTATCAGCAACATTCCATTTCTCGTTAACCCAGTCCATAGCAATCACTAATCTACTTTATGTCTCTGTGGATTTGTCTCTTCTGAACCTTTGGTGTAAATTGAATCATACAAATGTAGACTTTTCATCTGACTTTTTTCACAAAGAATAATGTTTTCACGGTTCATCCATGTTTTAGCATGAATCAGTACTTCACTCCTTTTTTATGGCCATATAACAACATTTCATTGTATGAATATTACATATTTAAAAATTTTTTTTTATTGTTTTCCAGACAGAGAGAGACAGAGAGAAGGGGGAGGGCCCAAAGCAGTCTCCATAATTGTACATCATTAGTTTTTGACATGGATTCATCCCACGCAGGTGGGTGGGGCCATGCAGGACAGGAACTGGGCTGGGGGCCTCCTGCATGGGAGGCATGCCCCCTCAAGCCAGGGACCAAGCCAGCAGGCGAGAACTGAACTGGGGGCCTCCCACATGGGACACACACCCCATTTCAGCATATGGTCCCGGAACCTCGGTCCCCGAGGCTGCAAAGCGAGCACTTAACCCGCTAACCCATCCCAACTTCCCTGAATATTACATACTTTGTTTATCTTTTCATCAGTGATGAACATTTGGGTAACATTTCTTGAAATCAAATTTCTATAGGGAAAATTTTTTTGTTAGAACCTTATGTTACACAGATGTCAGTGTGAATCACCCTTCCTCTTACTATTTTGAATAAGTCACAATTTCAAATCTAAGTATCCTCAATCTTTCTACAAATACTTAAGTAGAGAGAGTGAGAAAGGGTTAAATTTTCAGTCACTCTCGGGCTTCTGTCTCCTGAATTCACTGGATTCTTGTTCTTTGTTTTGAATATTGAGGCTGATTCTTTATCTCTGTATTGACACATCGAAAGACTTGAAACTCAATTCCTTTTTTTTCTCTATTTCACTTTCAATTTTTGTTGCAAGTGACAAAAAAAAAAAAAAGCACTCAAATTTACTTACCGTAAGCAAAGTAAGAATTTTAGCATCTTGAGCAGTGTTTTTCAAATGTTTTGGACCCAGAATTTCTTTATCCTCTCAAAAATTGTAGAAGATCCCAAAGATCTTTTGTTTCTATGGGTTATATCTATTGAGATTTATTGCATTAGAAATTAAATCTCAGAAGAGTTAAAAATATTTATTAATTTAATTAATAATAGCAATAATAATCTCACTACATACTAGCATAAACAATATTTTAATGACATATAATTATATTTTACAAGACAGAAAATTACTGATAAGATTAGCATTGTTTTACAATTTTTCAAATCTTTCTAGTGTTTAATAAAAGACAGTTGAATTTTCATATCTCCTCCTGCATTCAATTTGTGGCTTTCTTTGAATTATATGAAAAATTTGGCCTCATAGAGATGCAAATTAGAACATAAGAGGAGTATTTTAATAGCCTTGTCAGGTAGTTGTGGATATTTGTCTTTGAAATTATTTCAAAACTTGACAAGTGGTAGTTTCTTAAAGGATAGTTGCAATGTGAAATCTAAAACCATACCAATGATCTTTTTATACTTGATTACATTAAAATTCATTAGTTTATCTTGCACTTTGAATGGCTCTCTTCCTCTGGCATAATTTTGTAACATCATGCATTGGTCATTTGGAAAATACCATGCCACTGAGTCACACAGATCTCCCAAATGTTCACACATTTCCATACACAATGTTAAAAAAAAAAATCACATTTGTTTATATTGCCACCAGTTCCATCAGAAAAATCTTTAAGTATCAGTAACCTGTAAAGCTCACAGTGTTGGAGACAGATTTCTAAAATCCTAATTTTCACTTGAGAGCTTGCGTTTTATCCTTGGCAACAATATTGTCAGTTGTTTTCCTTGAAGCTAAAGGCACACTTCATTTTCAATAAAATGTCTGCCAAAGATCCCAATCTGAGTAAGCATGCTTTGCCTGCCAGCTGTTCTTTCAAATAAAACGGTATTACATGGAAAAGCAGCTAGTGCAGTTCATAAATCAATGAACAATCATTCTTCCTGGAGACTACTAATATTTTACTTTAGTATACAGTAGTTTGTTATGTGTACTTTCTATTTCATCTTACAGAATATTTAACAATGTACTTAACTGTCCAAGTGTAAGAAAATTAATAATTTTTACTAATATACTGGGGTCATTCTTAAGTGAAACATGTTTTTGTTTTGTTTTGTTTTGTTTTCCCAGTAAGTGCATTTTGGTACAGAATATAATGACCCCTAAAATGGTTTGGTGCCACTGTCTTGGTTTGTACTTAGGGGCAAGCAGCAGTTTCATTCACTAGAAATGTTAACATAGTAGAGCAAAAAACTCACATAGCATCCTAGTAATATTACAAAATTGCTTTTTAATCTCATAGACCCCACAAAAGGGTCCCCCAGATCCTCAGCAGTCTATGGGCTGCTGTCTGAGAACTGCTACCTTAGAACATCTTTTTTTTTCTCCAAATGTGATACTCTTACAATACATTATCTATGTGTTGTATTGTATTGTAGAATTGTATACCTGGAACCTATGTAATTTTTGCAAACCAAATGTCACCCTAATAAATTTAACACTAAAAAAATAAATAGCCATAAAGTAGTATTAAATAAAACTACTGTTTTGTCAAAAAACGACAACAACAAGAACAAACAAAAATGCAACCAAACAAGGAGAAAACAAATGCAATACTCCTAAGAACTTTAAGCCCTCATCAACCAAGGAGGTCTGATAGTGCAGGGAGGAAGCTTCGAACTTCACAATTTTGCACTGAAGTTAGGTATGACACATAGAACCCTTGACCTGTTTAATCTACCAACTATCTAATTATCATCTGGCTTGTTTGCTATTTATTTTTATCCATGGTTTATATTATGAGCAATAGCACTGAACTCATCAATAAAATTTTATGAATATTTTAGAGGTGGCATGAAACATATTGATAAGATAAAGATAATCTTTCAGCTTGACCAGTGAAACTATCAGCTTCTATAGAGTTGGTGGTCCAAGGATAAAAGTCACTTACAAAAGTGAAGAACAAGGGCAGAAATCATTTCTGGTGTCTCGTACTGGCAAAATGCATGTTTATGTTCCAAAAGCAGTTATCGTTATATCAGAACCTAAAATGATGGCACTTCCCACATGGATTCTGTTTCTAGGAATTGCTGTTCGAAATGGGCAACATTTAGTATTCATAAGTAACTTCATAGGATGCAGAAGTTCCTGTATTTTTTTAAGCATATGTTTCAGTTTAGGTCAGTTTCAGTTTGAGCATCAGCAAGATCAAAACACTGTTATGTGGGTGGGGAGCTATACTATAAAAATTTTTATTATGGTCCTGAGGATATACAAAAATGAATTTCAGTTTGTTTTCAAGTGGTATAAAGGAACTTGCTTTATTCCAGTAGTAGCTGGTGAGAAAAAAGTAGAAACCCACAGATAATGTTACTTGAAGGGAACAAAGATGTGATATGCAGTTGCCTTGAGAGAGAAATTGGAAGATTTCATCAAATCCCTGCCAGGTTTTCTTCTAGATAAGGTGTTCTGATCCTAAGAATTTAATATGTTGTCAGGGAACTGATCTGAAACAGGGACCCTGAAAATGTCAAAGCAGCTCATTCATTCAAACAACATTTTTAAAATTAAATTGGGGGCCTGCAATATTTCAGACACAGTGTACTTGATCTGATGGAAAATTATGAATATGTGTCAAACCTCAGTGTTGAAATTAAAAAAAAACACTTAACAATAGGTCAGCAATATACTGATCTGGACACATGCTACAAGGTTGAAGGCACATATATATAGTTCTCCACTCCTTATTCATTAACTTTCTCTCTGACTAACCTGTACTTTATCCTCTACTTAGTCTTTCACCCTCTGTGTGTGGGTCCCAGGCCTTCCTTCCCATTGCATTTATTTATTCAACAAATGTTTACTGGTTGTTGCTTGCGTGCTGGGCTCTTTGCTGGGCACTAAGGATACCACTATGAACAAGGCAAAAAGGTCCATTTGGCACTTGCCGTCTAGTTGAGGAGGCAAAAATTAGATAAGTAATTGCATAACTCGCTATAGTTATGTCTTTTTTTTTTAAGTGATTTATTTTTATTGTTTTTGACAGAGAGACAGAGAGAAAGGGGATAATCCAGAGCTGTCTCCACAGTTGCAAGTCATTAATTTTCTACGTGGTTCGTTCTACAGGTGGGGGCGGGGACCCGCAGGTCAGGAACCAACCTGGAGTCTGCCACATGGAAAGCAACCCTGGGGTGGGAGCCAAATCAGGGGCCTCCCACAGAGGAGGTTTGTCCTGGTGAGAGTGGAACTAGGAGCACACTCCAGTTCAGTATATGAGCTTGCACAGGCAGGGGCTCGATCCTTGGACCCTGGGGCTGCAGATCCAGCCCACTGAGCCATCCTGGCATCTCCCAGTTATAAGTCTTATGAAGGAAAATTGAAGGGCCATGAAAGCATGTAGCAGGAGATATGACCTGTGGGCTGGGATCTACAGTATTCCATGTGTATAGGTCAGGCAGTCAGTCACCAGGATGATAACTAATTGTGCAAGTCCAAGGACCAGGGAACATATGAAGCCACATTAGGGTGACAAACTGTTCAGGTTTGTCTGGGACTGACCTGGGACATGAGATTGTTAGGGCTAAAACAGGGGAGGTCTTGGATAAGCCCAGATAAGTTGATCACTAGAAGCAACCCCCATGCCAGGACGCTTTCTCTCCAGAAAAAGGCCATGACTCCTTAGAAATTGATGATACTCAAGTAGGTACCTTATACTGATACAGAATTTTTCCTCCTTGCCATCTAATGGGGTTGGAATACAAAGGGATGGGTTGTAAAATATATGAACTTGGTCACAGCAGTCCTGAGGGCAGGGCTCTGCCATGGCAGGACATTGTTCTGTGTGGCACTGGGGATTTGCAGTGGCCCCACGCTCAGCAAGACTTGTTCAGTTAAACAGCGTGGTATGATTAAGTGACTTTGCTATGGTTACAGAGCTAGTTGAAAGAATAGGTGATGCAGGTCTGGTTTCCATGGAAACAGACTCTGCAATGAAGATTCTGTTGCCAAGGTTTTATTAGTGCTAGCTCCTTGGAGTGAGAAAAACAGGGTTGGGCAGAGAGGTTGAAAAGTGATGCAGCTATAATGCAGGCAAGCCTAAACCAGAGAATTCTAAAGTGGGAATGGACTTTCAGAGATGTATGGATTAAGGCAAGAGGGCTGAGCCCACCCATCACTGTCTGTATCCTTATTCTGGGAAGAAGCATAGCCTTTTAGCTGAGGGAGCTAGCTTTCTTTCATGCAGCTGAGGCAGAGTATTTAGTCCTGAAGAGAGGATTTGGGGGGCTCACAGCCAGCATACCAGGTCTTTGGGTTTCAGTTCAGTGTTTCCATGATACCGTGTGTCACCACCACTAAAGAATTGCCTGTAGACTTGTTTAGCCATTTGATTCAATATGTAACTAATTTTTCTGGCTCCCAAGAGATGCTGATGTATAATGTAAAATCATAAAGTTGTTGATAATGAATGAATCTGTAGATGCAAATTTGATATAATTACTGTGTAGTGTTTTCACTGAAAAGACACTGATTATTTCAGGTGGAAGCTGACTTTTAAAATACAAACTGTGCTGTGCTCATGAGCAAAGAATCAGACATTTTTTATAATGCCAGCATTTGCCAAAACAAAACATGAGATGACAATTCCCTGCTGCTTAGGAAGTGTTCTGTGGACATCTAAGAAATTTCAACACAAAATTAATTGAAGGAGTTGATAAAATATGTTTAAAAACTTTATTTTAAAAGATTCACATGTCATACTTTTAATAATAAATGTCTGTGAAATCAAGTTTTCAGACTTTGATTTATTTAATTTGGGGCTTTCTTGAATATCAATATAGCGTTATGTAAGAAAAACACACAAAAAATCGTGTTTCATTATATAAAATCTCTTTTTCATTACATACTGTTAGAATTGAGTCTGTTATAAACAAAAGATAATTGCTTTTTTGCCTCCTAAATCTAATATGGTGGAATTGCAGAATAGCTGCCTTCACACACAGCTGCACCTTCGAATCATCTGGGGAAGAGGAAAAAATGATCAGGTCCTACCTTGGACATATATAATAAATTAGAATCTTAATGTGTGTCCTTATTTTTTAAAAACATTTTAAGATTTATTTTATTGTTTTGACAGGGAGGGCCCAGAGCAGTCTCCATAGATGCACATCATCAGTTTTCAACATAGTTTCACTCCACACCAGTGAGTGGGGGGTCTGAGCAGGGCGGTTCTCAACAGGGAGGCCCCAGGTTTGGCTCCTGCCCTGGGTGGGAGGCCCTTTGGTAAGTTCCTGCCCTTCGCAGCCCTGCCCCCACCTGTGGAATGAAACTATGTAGAAAATTAATGACGTGCAACTATGGAGACTGTTCTGTGCTCTCTCAGAGCTTTGCTGTGGGTGTGCCCATTCTATATTTCTTGTTGCTTCTTGGCAGGGGGAGAATTTCTAAGCTTATTTGCCTTCTCTAGGTCCCATAAAGCCAGGATGAGTGTTTAGAGCTTCTCATTTGTTCTCCTTAGGACAGTGCCCTGAATTGTTCAAATGTGTATGTCTCCTTCCAAACCTGCAGATTCAGGCTGGCTTTTTGCGTGGGCTTGCATACCTTCTGTACAGGCTCACTGTTGCCATCTCCAGGATGCACATGGAAAGCTGACCGTGGCAGGTGTGTGGCTGAAGCACTTGGAGTATTGGGAATGCCCATGGGCCAGTTGAGGAGCATCGTGTCCCAAGTGGCTTGTGGGCAGAATTCTCGATGGAATCCATGAAGCTCTTTAATAGAATCTGTGTTCCTTTGATGAAGCTGTGCTTGCTCTTCTCCCAGCTTCTTCCAACCTTTCAGTTGTGCCAATCATTTCAGTATTCCAGGGGGAGCAAGAACAAAGTGAGCCTTTTGGGCAGTGTCCTGCATGGCTAGGGAACTTGGGCACTCACACACTATACTCTTACTTTCTCCTTTTGAGAGAAATTGCAGACTTGAGGGCGCCTTTCTTGGCATTGAGCCCGTGCTGCCTTGAGTGCAGTGATAAGCATACGGTGCGTAAGATGAAACTATTCTAACCATCTTTTTAAAAAAGATTTATTTTATTGTTTTTGACAGAGACAGAGAGAGACAGAGAGAAGGGGGAGAGCCCAGAGCAGTCTCCGTAGTTAAATTACATCAGTTTTGGACATGGTTTCATTCCACACATGTAGGCAGGGGCCACATAGGGCGGCAACTGGGCTAGGGGGCCTCCCTCGTGGGCTCCCTCTTGAGCCAGGGGCCAAACCGGGGGGCAAGAACCGAACTGGGGGCCTCCTGCATGGGAAGTACACCACAGTTCAGCATACGTGTCTGCACGGGCGGGGGCCGGGACTCAATCCTCGGTCCCTAGGGCTGCAAAGCAAGCGCTTAACCTGCTGAGCCATCCCGGCTTCCCGTCTAACCATCCTTAATGCATTTATTTTAGAAATTTTTACATCAGTGGTGTGCTGGAACTTTGCTGGACTCCTGATCTCTCACAAATGTCCTTTCATCTGTAAAATGTTGTCAAAATCAATGTTCTGTCAGGGAATAATGGTAGAAAACTCCTATTTCATCAGCATGCTGATGTCACTTGATTAGTGAATATTCTAATCACTAGGTATAGTGCCAGGTGGGTACTAGACTTATCATGGGGATCATTTCATAAATTATACAAATGTCTAACCATTATGCTATACATCTGAAACTAATATAATGTTGAATGTTAACTATAATTAAAATAATTAAAATTAAAAAAGATATATGATTTATAAACATTTTCTCTCATTCTGTGAGTTGCCTTTTCACTCTTGATAATGTCTTCGATGCACAAAAGTTTTCAATGTTAATAAAGTCCAACTTGTCAGTTTTTTCTTTTGTTGACTGTGCTTTTGGTGTCATATTCAAGACATCATTTCTAAGTCCAGTGTCATGAAGTTTTCATCTGTTTTCTTTTACAAGTTTTATAGTTTTTAGCTCTGTTATTTAGTTAGGTCTTTGATACATTTTGAGTTAATTTTTATTTATCTAAGGTAGTAATAGTTTAACTTCATTTCTTTGCATGCGAATATCCAGTTTCTCCATACCATTTTGTTTAAAATACCTTCCTTCCTATATTGAATGAGCTTGGCATCCTGTTGAAATGCTTTTGAAAATAAAGCTTCAATCAAATACACAAATGTTTATTTCTGAGCTCTCTATTTGATTCCTTTGGTCTATATGTCTGTCTTTATACCAGTGCCACACTGTTTTCTTTTACTGTACTTTCATAGAAAGTTTTCAACTCAGAATCTTCTAAACTTCCAATTTTGTGTTATTTTCAAGACTGTTTTGGCTATTTGAGATTCTACATATGTGGCTGACTTTTTAACTTTTTTTTTGTAATTGTTAAATTTATTGAGGTGACTTTGATTGTCAGTAAACTTCTTAAAAATTATTTTAAATTGAAGTGTATTACATATACAAAAAAATACACGAAACACAAATGAACTATCAAGAAATATCACAAAGTAAATACCCTGGTAACAATTACTTGGTTCAAGAAATATAATATTGCCAGCACACCAGAAGCTGCCTTATTATCACCTCCCAATTGCCACTTGTTTAACTCACCGAAGGTGATGACTATCTTCATTCTCTCTAATACTATAGTTTTGCCTGCTTTTGTACTCTATATTACTGGAATTTTATAGTACATATGTACTCTGTTTACATCTGACTTCTTTTACTCAACATTTGTCTGTGTGAGTCATCCACATTTTTAAATGTGTAGTTCTTTCATTTTTATTTCTGTAAGACTTGATTATTCACAAGCAGTCTTCTAATTTTTAAAAGGGCTGAGAAAATGTTTTACTTAACATCTGTTAAAGAGCCACATGTTTTCAATATGCACACTCTCTTGGTTTTGGCATGTGTAGGTAAGCTAGAATCTGTAGGCCTTGCATAGTCACAAAATTATCCTGCGCAACAGAGGAAGCCTTTGCCATGCTCAGAAGGAGGCGATCTAGGCAGGAGGTAAAGAGATGGCCTGGCAGTAGGTACCAGACGTACTCAGAAGTATTGATATTTGCATTTTACCACAGACCTTCCAAAGAATAATAATGCAATTTCATGGGAGGGTTATCATAGTGAGGATTTCAGGCCCTATGTTGAGCTGGAAGTGCAAAAATTTAGAGGCAAATGGACCTTTCAGTATCTCTCAAATCATACCATATAGGTAGGAAACTGCTAGTTTTGAATGTATGAATAATTGGTTTCAAATCTGAACAAGGGGGAAGCTGGGATGGCTCAGCGAGTTAAATGCTCGCTTTGCAGCTCTGGGGCCTGAGGATCGAATCCTGGCTCCGGCCCATGTGGACCCATATGCTGAACTGGGGTGTGCCCCCAGTTCAGTTCTCACCGGGGAGAGACCCCGGCCCAGTTCCTGCCCTGTGCAGCCCCACACCCACCTGTGGAGTGAAACTATATGGAAAACTAATGCTGTCAACTATGGAGACTCCTCTGGGCCCTCCCACTTCTCTCTGTGTCTGTCTGTCTGTCTCTCTCCTGTCAAAAAACAATAAAAATAAATATTAAAAAAAAAATCTGAACAAGCAAAATTTTACTGGGAGTTAGAATACTTTTTACTTTATGAGGTATATTGAATTGAGCCTATCTATATTGAAGTAATGCCAGCAAATTGGTATGTGAATAGAATTTTGCTTCACATTCAGAGCCCACCTTTCTCCCAACTAATCTCTCTACCCTGCTTCTTTCTCTCCACCTCCCTTCTCACTTGCTCTCACATCTGCTGGAAATATTTCCAAAATTCATTGTTCAGGCGAACTCATTTTGATATAACTAACAGGTTGACTCATGTGACTGGTTAAATTAACCATGGGTTAGAAGTCTGTCATTATAGTACCACATTAAAGCTATCATAACTGAAATGTTGTCTTTTGAACAAATTTTCTTCCCCTTGTCCTCAGCTTAACATCTCATTTCCATTTTAAATGAGAGGTTCCTGAAACTGTCTTTTCTGTGTTGCTCACTATTCTGGCTTAATTCAATATTTTTGTTGCTGAGCTGATTGGAATTACTTCCATTTGGAATGTTTCTTCCTCTATTTTGAAAGAGGTATAAAAGGGTGGAATTTGATTCAAAATTAAATAATATAGATTGTGCAGGATGTATATATTTTACAGTAAATACAATGATCTTAATCATCTTTTGGGCATATAAACTGTTCAGATCATGATTAGGTCATAGGTCTTTGGAGCTCAAAGGAACTTTCTAGCATCTATTTAGCAGCCATACTTTCCTATGGGAATAAAACAAAATGAAAACATGACAGATATGTAATAGAAAATTCTTGAAATTAGAACCTATGTTTATTAATTTTTGAATGCCGAGTATGTACTCATAAGTATTCACTAAATATATGGTTGATCTAAAGAAATTTCCCTTATTAATTCCCCTTTACTTATATATACATGTGTGATTTAAGAGATACTGGAAGACCCATTTGCTCCTCATTTTTTGCCATTCCAGTTTGACATGGTACCTGAAATCCTCATCATAATGGCCATTAAGTAAAATTAAGTCATTCTCTGGAAGGTCTCTGGGAATGTGCAAATATTATTACTCCTAATTGGTACCTACTACCATTTATCTCCCTTGTAAAATTGCTCACTATTCTTGATGCTACTCTCACTTTACCCATTCAAACCTTTCATATCTCCTTCCTCAGAACTTCCATAGCACATTGTATATTTAACCAGATGGTGCTTGTCTCTATTTCTGTTAAGGCTCCATCAACCTTGAAGTAGGGTTTAGTTATTCTTCACATTTCCCCAAAGAATATCTATTCCATACAGATAAGGAATTTTATTTAGGACTTCATAGGGTAGATTGAGAAATTAAAAGGAAGATTCACAGGCTTTGAGAAGAAGCCTCCCATTGGTCTGATCAGAGAGGTAAAAATTGTGAGACTATGATTTTTCTAAGATAATTTAGATGGGCTTTAAGATGTATAACTATCAAATCTTAAATGGAAATATTGTTCTATTTTCTTCCCACATTCACATGAGGATTGCCTCTATCATGTTTCTGAGTACTCCAGAAGTCCCATTGTTTGGGGGGGGAAAAAAAAGCAAAAAAAAAAAAGCCAGTTAAAGAGTTTCACATTCCCATCACAGAGTGCTTGTAGAGACAGAAGGGTACTCAATAAAAATCCTGTTATTGCCATCCAAAATTGTAACCCTAAAATTCACAATGTTTCAATGGGAGTGAAAGAATGAGGAATTTCAGTGCTTAGTAGAGAGTGATAATCAAGAAAGTTGGATTACAAGATTTTTATTGAGTGCCCCTCAATCCCCCCAAATTCCATTTATTATTGACTTCACAGAATGTTCCTGGATTCTTAAAAATTATGTACAATTTCTCTTTGTTTTATATTTATTTTAAGTGTATCTCCACAAATTGGTTATTATTAAAAATGCCAACATGGACTTCAGTTGTCTATCTCAAATCTTGTCTTTCATTTGTCTTACTCAATCATTTTGTTCTTGCACATGACTTAAAACAACCATGGAGTTTCCGTCTCACTCATCTTTGGCACTTGGTTACAAACTGGGTATGAATATAGTGAAGATACACCTGAGAATAAAGGGGAGAAATGTAATCTGCATATTGATGAAAGAAATATCATTGTTCTATAAAAAGTCCCCAGAACTTCTATGCTCAGGAAGACTCAGGTGTTTTGGGATTAATTATTAAGATTTAGGGTTCGTGGGGAGGGAGGCACCACACAATGTCATGAAAGTCTACTGACGCAAACTTAAGGACATGTTTCACGATCTCTTTGATATAATAACCTATGAAAGAAGAGTCAGGGATGCCTGGGTAGCTCAGCGGTTGAACACTTGCCTCACAATTGCGAGGTCTGGGGTTTGATTCCTGGACTGGGCCTGTACAAACCCATGAGCTAAACTTTGGTGCATTTGGTAACCTCTGGGATGGCTCAGTGGTGAACATTCTCATTGCCCATGCAGTAGGCTCCTGGTTCAGTTCCTGCCCTGCGCAGTCCCACATCCACCTGTGTGGAGCGAAACCATGTCACAACTAATGACATACAACTATGGAGACTGCTCTGGGCCCTCTCCTCTTCTCCCTCTAACCTTCACTCAAACAATAAGATACATCTTAAGTAAAAAAAAACAAAAACAAAACAACGAAGAAGAGTCAGACTATAAAGAGCCATGTCGAACGGGTGGTTGTCCTGGTGATGAGACCACCTTCAGCCATCTTGATAGAAACAGCAAAGGTGGTATCAGCAGCAATGGATGGAAGTGGCAGCCCTTGTGGAAGCTGCACTGCTAGCAGTGCCCACATCATGGTGGGGCAGAGAGTCACTGGTGCTGGGGCCACAGAAGCAGTAAGGATAAGGTGACCAGATTTTAACATTGGTAAAGTGGGACACCATTGACCGGTGGGGAGGGGGTTCTTGATTAAAAATTTGGTCTATCTCCGGCTGTTCCCTAGCTTGTCGTGCATTCTTTCCAAAAATTGGGACTTTTTTAAAATGCCGCGGGACGCGGGACAAATTGATAAAAATCGGGACTGTCCCGCCAAAAGCAGGACGTCTGGTCACCCTAAGTAAGGAAGCTGTACTGACCTCTCCTGACAAAACCACTGCAGACTCTGCCTTGTCCATGGAGGAAATTAGAGGCACCCAGGAACTTTGTAGATCTATTTGAGATGAGATACTCTGGGTCCCCTCTACTGGCCCAGAATTTCCAGAATGTCCCAGAGTCACTGAGAAGGGATAAGATTTATCCAGCATTTTCTATTAAGAAGAAGGCCAATATTAATAATCCTGATGATGACAGTAGCTAACATACTGAGGTTGCAGTGTGCCTGGCACTGTTCTAAAGGCTTCTTCACTCACCCCTATACCACCCCCCACAACTCTCCAAGGACATCTACTGGCCACTGCCAGCCTCTCAAGACTGGAAAGACAGGATTGTGTGGGGGGAATGGGGATTTATGGATTAGGCGCAAGTTTGTGCATTAGGTCTTTCTTCCTTTGAATCTACTGTTTATGCTAAATTTTGAAAATTGCTAAGAAAACTGAGTTCAATTCTTGTTTCTCTATTCTAAATTAGGAAGTAATTTTCATTTAGGAATGGCATTTCTGGGTCTCAGTGGGGAGCAAGTAGGATAACAGATCAGTGCTGGGCAGTTATGGCTTATGTGACACATGCTTTATGCACTGGTGTTCCATAATAACAACAGGTGTAGACGAGGTTCACAAAAAGAGCTGACTAATCATGATTCTAGGACTACAGGTAGAATTCTCAATAGTACCTGATCATTTCTGTTTCTATTTCTACCTTGGGGAAAACATTTTTTATTTTTAAGTGTTTTCCCCACAGCCTACTATTGAACAATTATACACTGCTGTCTGATAAAGTGTGACCCTTAGGATGTTTGGCAAGAAAAGCAATTTTTGCATTTCACAATATTGACACAATGTAAGTCATTGACTCCTTAGCATTTGTTAGTCAAAAGAATGGTTAGAAAACCCCCACCTTTATTCTTCAATGTAGTAAAAGCTAGGGTAGGTATTAGAGGAAAGCCAGTTATAGTCTGTGAAAAACTAGCTGAAGAAATTGTGTTCATGAAGGTGCCTGACACTCTAGTTTTTGGTGTACCCTTAAATGAGACTGAACATTTTAAGGATGTGAAGCAGATTCTGTAGTGATGGGAACAAAGCTAAAATGAAGTAGCTAGTTGTAAAGAGAATCATTTCCAGTTTTTACAAAAAGCATTGCATATGTAAGAACCAATTTAGACATACATAAGAGATGGGTAGATATAACACGATCTAAGATTTATTCTGAAGAAATGTTGTTGCATGTTTTCCCCCATAGATAGCTTTGATTGTTCTTAATCTTTAAGCAAATTTTCAGAGATATGAAGAATAAGCCATGTTAACTTATATATATATATAACATTTATTTTTATTGTTTTTGACAGAGAGAGAGAGAGAGAGAGATACAGAGACAGAGAGAAGGGGGAGGGCCCAGAACAGTCTCCATAGTTGCACAGCATTGGTTTTTCCGCATAGTTTCATTCCACAGGTGGGCGGGGCTGCACAGGGCAGGAACTGGGCGGGGTCTTCACCCCAGTGAGAACCGAACTGGGGGCACTCCCCAGTTCATCATGTGGGTCCACACGGGCCAGGGCCAGGATTTGATCCTCAGTCCTTGGGGCTGCAAAGTGAGTGCTTAACTCACTGAGCCATCCCGGCTTCCCTCATGTTAGGTAATAGTACATAAAACAAGCACTATTATTTTTTTGAGGATTTTTAAAAATCAATTTGATGATTTTTGATGATTATTATCCTCTGGTTGAGACAATTGCTATAGAGTTAATATATCCATGATTCAAGGTTTAGATCAATATACTTTGTGTATTTGAATTTAAAAAGCAAGTTTTAATGACTTTAAAATAGAGATATAGGGAAGCCGGGATGGCTCAGTGGGTTAAGCGCTCACTTTGCAGTGCCGGGGACCGGGGATCGAATCCCAGCCCTGGCCCGTGCGGACCCATGTGCTGAACTTGGAGCTCCCCCAGTTCAGTTCTCTCTCTGTCTCTGTATCTCTCTCTCTCTCTCTCTCTCTCTCTCTCTCTCTGTGTCAAAAATAAATAAATAAATAAATAAAATTTAAAATAGAGGTATAAATTCTAGTTAGTTGTAAATGGGCAATTTAAAATGATTTATAAAAATTACATTTTTTACTCAAGTGAGAAGAAACTGTAGTGCTGTAGCTACTGTTTTTAGGTTCTAAAATGGCCTTGAGGGGAAGCCGGAATGGATGGCTCAGTGGGTTAAGCACTCACTTTGCAGCCCCGGAGACTGAGAATGGAATCCCGGCCCCAGCTGTGTGGACCCATATGCTGAACTGGGGAGTGCCCCCAGTTCGGTTCTCACCGGGATGAGATGCCAGCCCAGTTTCTGTCCTGTGCAGCCCTGCCCACCTGTGGAATTAAACTACATGGAAAAACCAATGATGTGCAACTATAGAGACTGATCTGGGGGAGCCCTTCTCTCTGTCTCTGTATCTCTAACTCTCTCTGTCAAAAACAATAAAAATAAATCTTTAAAATGGTCTTGAGGAAAATTTATTATGAGGTTGTATGGATTATCAAAAAGACACTGAAGTTCTCTAGAATGCGGGAGAATCAGCATGGCAATTAGAAGTAGGAGAGTAAGCATGGCTTATTTTTGCAATCAGAAATAAAATAAAATAAGGAAAGTGTGTTTTTATGAAACAAAAGCTTGACTATAAAGGAATATCTGAGAATTTTATGCTTCTTGCTACTTTTATATCCATGTGTATCACATTTCTGCATAATGTAACTTTATGTGGACAGAACACATCTTAAAGAGTCTTAAGATGCTTCAATAATCTCTAACCAAGTATAGCAGACACTACGTGATGTCTTAGTTAGGGTATGTTTGAGAGGAAGGTATCTCTCCAGGTTTCCTTCATCACTGTGATCTATTCATGATGATTTTAAGGCAATAGGGGCTTTATTTCTTTCCTGGTTGTTTGGTGGCCAAGTCACTTAATGAAGCCTTCTCTCTAGTTTGTAGCAATCTCCTACCATCTATACGGGGACTGCCATAACTCCACTTAACCAGGCTTAGACATTAAGCCAGCCTTACTAAGCTTTGTTTTTTTGTTTTGTTTTTTAACACCAGGCTTACCTTTCTAAAAATGCAGATCTGATCATGTCCTTTCCTCATGTATAATACATTCACATTCAGTCTCCTGATGAAGGTGAAAGTTTGTACATGTATTTTGAAAAGTGTTTATCAATATTTATTAAGAATTTTAAGGGGAAGCCAGGTTGGCTCAGCGGGTGAAGCACCTGCCTTGTAGCCCCAGGGACCGAGGATCGAATCGGCTCCTGCCTGTGTGGACCCATATGCTGAACTGGGGTGTGCTTCCCATGTGGGAGGCCCCCAGCCCAGTTCCCACCCTGCACAGCCCCCAACTGTGTGGAACAAAACCATGTCAAAACAACTTATGACGAGCAGCTAGCTATGGAGACTGCCCTAGGCCCTTCCCCTTCTTTCTGTCTGTCTCTGTCAAAAACAATAAAATAAATCTTTAAAAAAGAAAAAAATTAAAATATATACCTGTTTTGTGATTTGTCAGTTCTACTTCTTAGCATCTGTCCTCAGCAAGTAATCCTAAGTAAGGTGCTTTATGTACAGAGTTGTTTAATGCAACATTTAGGATAATAAAAAAATTGAAAACAAACAATGTATGTACACTAAGGGGAATAGTTAAGTAGTCCATGGTATATCCCCCCGCCCCCAATTTTTTTTTTAGCAAAAATACTTATTTACACTATTTTATACTATGGAAAGTACTTATGCAATCATGTCCAGTAGACATTAAAATACAAAACTATTAAAAAATCCAAAAAACATAAAATACAGAAAAAGAGTTGAAACCTTTTTTCTCCTCCTATCTCTACTACCCTACCCTGGGGTAAGGAATGGAAGAGTTCTCCAAGGGGGGATAAAAATCCTCATATCACTTTTACCACTGATAAGAGCTAGTATTGGAAATGCCCTAAGAAATTATTTGATATACTAAGAAAAAGAGGCATTTTTAAAGCTTTGCTGTTTCCTTGTGGAACCACCACATGGCCATCAGAAGTAGGTGACTCCGATGCTTGAAAAGGCACAGAATTGGTCCAGTTAAGCAGCAGCCGTCCTCTGGGAAGGATTTGTGAGCAGGTGTAGAATAGTTGCACGGTGGTGAGGTTGACATTGCTTTGCACAACAAAGTAAAACATTACCTTCAATTTAACATAGTGGGAACTATGTTAACTCACAGTTAGGAAAATATATCTCTAAATCCTTGGTATAAACTGAGACTGTATTCTACCTGAGGATGTGTGTGTGTTCATGTTATTCAATGGTTACCTGCTGAATCTACCAAGAGAAAAGAAGAAGCCCTTTTTCTTTCTTTTCATCTTTCATTGTTCATTATTCTAGGCGGAGGAGCTCAGACTTTGAGAAATACTCTCCTGAGGGTCTGTGCTCTAGGCTGCATAAGGGAGGAAGGAAGCAGGCATTAGGGCTTTGGTTTGGGTCTACATGCAGATTCATTTGGTGACAATGGTTCTTTTTCTGAACTATTGAAATAGTCACACCTGGTGCATGATTTGCATTTTTGTTTCACAATTCCCTTTCATTACCTTCAATTTTCCATTATTCTCTTCCAGCCTGTGTGGGTGCTGAGGGGAGATTAAGGGGTAGGTCAGTAAAGGCCCTGGGTCCTTCTCACCTCACTGCTCCAGAGGTCAGCAACACAACTAGCAGCATCGGGAAGGACACAAAGTCTGAGTTCTAGCTGGGACTGAGCCATGGCCAGTGCAGAGCTGGGAGTGGGGAGTAGTCCTCCATTGGGGGAGGGGGCTGCCAAATGGGTGACTCCAAAGTGCACTGAGACCATTAGCTTCTTCTCTATACAGATTAAAGTACTGTTCTATTTTATTTTATTTTTTTATTTTTATTTTTTTTAATTAATTATTTTATTTTATTGTTTTTGACAGAGAGAGAGAGAGAGAGAGAGAGAGAGAGAGAGAGAGAGAGATACAGAGACAGAGAGAGAACTGAACTGGGAACTCCCAGTTCAGCATATGGTTTCGCACAGGCCGGGGCGGGGATGTGATCCTCGGTCCCCGGCGCTGCAAAGTGAGCGCCCAACCCACTGAGCCATCCTGGCTTCCCCTCTATACAGATTAAACAGTTTCCACCCCAGGTTGCTCACTGGACCCACGGGGCAACTTTTAAAAGTTACTGAGGTCTGGGTCTCACCTCATAACAATTGGATCAGGATCTCTGGGGGTGGGGTCCGAGTATCAGTGTTTTGTAGGAGTTCTTCAGATGATTCTGATGTGTAGCCAGGTTGAAACCATTACCTTAGAGAAGGTGATCAGGAGTGGGAGAAGCTGACCTTGGGTAGTAAATATGAGGGCTGTTTGGAAAGTATCCAGCCATGGAACTGTTTTTGTTATATTGACAATGGTTGGATATTGTTCTAGAAAGCCCTCATATATAACATAAAGCTCAACAAAAACATTGCAAAAAAATCTGCATATTAAAAAGTCTGGAAGGAAGCATAGTCAGTTCTCATGGTGGTAGTTATGTTCTATAAAGTGAGAACCACTGAATTAGCGAATACTGATTCATTGCTCATAGAGGACATAAGTACGATTATATAAATATGTCTCTCATAGCTTATAATGTTAAATCCTAAAAACACATCATCCAGGTTGGTTCTATTTTTTTTTTTTTAAATTTTACGAAAGAGAAAAAACGGGGTTCAGCAGTACGAAGTGTTTTGCCTGAAACCATCTCAATAACAGATGCCAGGGATGAGTTTCCAACCCTTTCCAGCTGCCCCCAGAGCTGGTGCTTCTTGCTCAACACTGCCCCCTACAGACTCCATCCTCTGGCCACCTGGGCATGGGAACTGAAGCATGAGAGCTGGAAAACGGTTCAGATCCCATGGGCCACTCAAAACTTTTCACTGCTGTGCGCATGTCCACAAGTACTGGTTTTGGAGTTACAAAGGAACTTTAGGGAGTAGGTGAATTTGCAAATACAAATCCACTAATAATGAAGAGCAACTGTATATAGTAATATTGACAATAATTGTATTTGGATAGAATTAAAAAAATTTTTCTTCCCATTTCTCTATTCCTCTAAAATACCTTTGTGTTACATTTATAATTAAAAAATGTAAAACAAACAAACAAACAAAAAACACTAAAAATCGGAAAAGCTGGGATGGCTCAGCGGGTTAAGCCCTGGCTTTGAAGCCCTGAGGACTGAGGAGTGAATCCCGGCTCCGGCCCAGGTGGACTCACATGCTGAACTGGGGTGTGCTTCCTGAATGCGGTGAGGCCCCCAGTTCAGTTCCAAAAATAAATAAATTAAAAAAATGGGTTTTAAAAAACACTAAAAATCTTTTCCAGAGTATTCTTCTGTCTATGGCCCTATTTCTTCTTGAAGTGTGGCCTTCACAAATTTACATCAGAATCCTTTAAGTGATACTTCTACTTTCAAATCTACTAAAAAGAATCTCTAAGGGACCCAAGAACCCATAATTGACAAATTTCCACCAGATTATTCTTATGTGTACTAATGTTTGAAAAACATTTGCTATTGTAATCTACAAAGAGTGAGGGTAAAATATGGATATTTCAGATAAAGTGGCTGAAAGAACTTAGCACTCGTAAACCATTGATGAAAAAGAAAAGTAGTGAAAGATATAATTCACTATAAGGAAGGAATTAAACTTAGAAGAAAGGACTGGAAGCAAGAAGCAATGGTGAACAAAACAATTGGTTAGCATATGGTAAATATGAATAATTATCTATAACAAACAAAACAAATAAAATCAAAAGGAAATGAAAAGAAACTGAAATTAAATTAAAATAAAGGACAACCATTGCATGAAAAAAGAGAATGTATGATTGGTGACAAAGCATTATGAACTCTTTGCAGAATTTGGGAGAATAAAAGGAGATTCTAATTAATTTTTTGGGGGGAGGTCATAAACATAACTTAATTATAACTAATGAGAGCATAAAAATATTTAATGTATAATTTTGAAATCAGTAGAAAAAGGTAATTAAAAGATGAGATAACCATAAAAGAAAAGACAAAAAGAAGAAGCAAGCAGACAGGAGGAAAGACTATCTCAAGCAAAGGGAATGTGTGGGCTATGGAATAGAAGAGGAAAAGAGGCTTCATTGTCAGGTCTAAAATTTGATTTTACTCTGCTTACATGCTAATAACTTAGCCTGTTATGGTTTCATGGATGTTGGCAGAAGACATGAGATTCCTGGGTAAGATACAAAAGACTATATTACTCACAGCCTGGCAAGTCGTTTAAACATCAATCAGCATATTAGTGCCAGTTCCCTTGTTTCCTAAGCTCTATGACAGTGATACAGAGGGCCAAGATGAATGTTTGCACATGAACTGAGTTGTGTTATGGAAGAGGAACACTAAGCATGGAGACCTGTTATTTTATAGCAAGCAGTAAGTAAGCCTGCTCTTTGTCTGAATGAGACAGAGAGAAAGAGAGAGAGAGAGATTGCTTCATCTCTAAAAGTTGCTTGCTGCAGACATAACTCTAAGAAACAGTCCTCATAAAGATCAGTCAGGGTCTTGCATTCTTGGCACATCCAGCAAGATATGTAGGAGTACAGGAGACCCCTGGAAGAATATCTCCCAGCACACATAGATGAGAATCTGTGAGTGCATTGGTATGCTGGGCCATATGGTGCACTGGGTTGTGGAGGAGGAAGAGGAGTGGGGAAGGAGTAGGGAGAAGAAAAGTAATTTAATGACCCATTGCTAAAGGCCTTGTATAGGCATTAGGGCTGTGAGAACAAAATGCAATAGACTGGGTGGCTGAAACAACCATAGTTCTGGAGGCTGGGAAGCCCAAGATCAAGGCACTAACAGGGTTTATATAGCAACTTAATAAAGAATAATACATTTGTAGAGAAGTGACAAGACAAAGGAAAAAGTCTTTGAGCTTCTAGGGGGTGGCAATTATATGGGAAGGTAAGTATATGGAAGAAAGTAATGGAAAATAAAGGTTGTTTCAATAAGGTTTGTTATGTAGGCTTTTCTGGTGCCTCTGGACTGATAAGAATTTAGAGTTGTTGCCAATGGTTAAGAATTATCCTGCTCTTCCTGGTAGAGAGGTGGAGGGCAGAGAGTTTATGTTGTCTGTTTCTTCTCAATTGCTTTCAGCTCAAAATAATTCTTAGGCCTCAGTGGTGTGTTTTGGGGAAGCATACTCTGAACCACCTTCAACTACTACATTCATTTATTATGTACATTTTAAAACATACATGAAAATTGACTGAAGAAGGATGAGATAAACTATATAAGTATATATTCAGTATTCTAATATTCTCTTTCTATATTGTACTAGATTGTTTTATGTACCCTTGGTGCGTATAACTCAATTGGGAGACCATTGCAGTTTAGCATAGATATCTTTGGAAATGTGTTCATGACATTGTAACTTATTTTCTATGATCTATTTACCAGTAATTGGGCTTTCTTACCAAAAAATGCTGCAGTGAACATTTTGGACAGATATCCTTGTTTAATTGTTTGGCTATGTCTACAGAGTAAATTTTTTGTAGTAGTACTGTTGAGTCAAATGCTATGTGCATTTTACACTTCAAGTAAATATTCTCAAATTGCCCTACAAAAAAGCTGCACTAATTCATATTCCAACGATAGTCTATAAAAATGCCTTTTCCATACTTTTCTTCAAAGCCAGGTATCAATCTTTAAAATTTTGTTTAATCTTACAGGTGAGAAATAATATATTGTGTTGTAAAATAACATTTGTTGAATTCTGATTAAGTTAAAACATTTAAAATTGGATGTAAGCCCCTGAATTGCCTATTTCTATCCCAGGTCAACTTTTCCTGTTTTGAGGGGACATCTCTCTAAGACCTCTGTGTAACTTAAGAAAATTACCCCTTTGTGACATATGCTATAAATGTTTTCTTGGGATGCCCTTTGTGGAATTGTTTGTGGCCATGCAGAAATGTTGAACTTTTTTTTTTTTAAGATTTATTTTATTGTTTTTTGACAGAGACAGAGAGAGACAGAGAGAAGGGGGAGGGCCCAAAGCAGTCTCCACAGTTGTACATCATCAGTTTTCAACATAGTTTCATTCCACACAGGTGGGTGGGGACTGTGCAGGGCAGAAGGTGGGCTGGGGGCCTCCTGCATGGGAGGCATGCCCCCTTGAGCCAGGGGCCAAACCGGGGAGTGAGAACTGAACTGGGGGCCTCCCTCGTGGGAAGCACATCTCAGTTCAGCATAGGGGTTCACATGGGCTGGGCCGGGATTCAATCCTTGGTCCCCAGGGCTACAAAGTGAGCGCTCAACTCACTGAGCCATCCTGGCTTCCCCAACTTTCTTTTTCTTTTTTTTTCTTTTTTTTTTTAATGTAGTCAAATAAGTAGCTGTTCTGTAGGTACTTATGCCTGGAGCTGCTCGAGGAAGGTGGCATGGTAGGTAGCCTCAGCATCCTTTCTTTTTTTAAAGATTTATTTTTTTAATTGTTTTTGACAGAGAGAGAGAGATACAGACACAGAGACAAAGAGAAAGGGGAGGGCTCAGAACAGTCTCCATAGTTGCACATCATTGGTTTTTCCACATAGTTTGATTCCACAGGTGGGCATGGGGCTGCACAGGGCAGGAATTGGGCTGGGGTCTCACCCCGGTGAGAACTGAACTGGGGGCACTCCCCAGTTCAGCATAAGGGTCCAAACAGGCTGGGGCCAGGATCTGATCCTCGGTCCCTGGGGCTGCAAAGTGAGTGCTTAACCCACTGAGCCATCCTGCCAGAATGGGGAGGGGAGACCTTAGCATTTGTGATGTGAGGGGTTGGGGTAGGGAAAGATCAGAACAAGTGAGGTGAGGTAGGAAACTCTTAGGATAGCCTGGTGGTTGGGCCACATGGGAAATATGAGGAAGGCCTTTGGAATTAGCCTTTGTAGGTCAAATCCCAGGACTAACATTTGCAAAATGACTTTGAGGAGGTGGGCAACTAACAGACCTATCTGTGCTTCAGTTTCTTCATGTGGAAATTATTAGTATTAGTATTTTAGGCTTAAGGGAGGTAAGGTAGTGGCACAGTGCCTGGCAGACAGTGAGTACTTCTTAAAAAAGAAATGAAGAGAACTTGGGCTAAGTTGTAGGAGAAATGGAAAGGAATAGATGTATCGAGAAACTTGTAGAATGAAGGTGAGCAAGATCGAGAGGAATGAATTGCCCCTTTCTGTGATTAAAATTATGGCCATGTTAATGAAAACAACAGACAGTGATGCTAAGGCATGCAGATTCAACAAACTCTAGAACCAGATGACTTGTTCCAATTCTAGCTCTAGCCCTTAGTTAGCTTTGTAATATTGGGTAAATCACTTAGTGTCCTTCTGCCTTGCTTTCTTCAACTGAATAATAATTATACCTACCTTATAAAAAAAAATTTTTCCTTTTTAAAATTTTTATTGTTTTGACACAGAGAGAGAGAGAGATGGAGAGATACAGAGACACAGAGAGAACTGAACTGGGGGAAATCCCCGGTTCAGCACATGGGTCCACACGGGCCGGGGCTGGGATTCGATCCTCGGTCCCCGGTGCTGCAAAGTGAGCGCTTAACCCACTGAGCCATCCTGGCTTCCCCAATATACCTACCTTATAGATGAAGAAATGAAAAGTGAGCTAATATATGTAAAGCGTCTGGGACAGTATCTGACACAGAGTATGTACTTAAAAATATCAGCTATTCTATGGAGCCTGCTCTAGGCCCTCCCCCTTCTCTCTGTCTCTGTCTCTCTCTTTGTCAAAAACAATACAAATAAATCTTAAAAAAAATATATCAACTATTATCATGGGGAGACCTGGAGGGCTCTGGGGGTTGAGTGCTTGCCTTACAACTGCCAAGTCCTGTGTGGAATGAAACTGTGTCACAACTAATGATGTACAACTGTTGCCCTCTTCTCTTGCCCTACCCCTCTTCTCTCTCTCTCTCACTCTTTCACCCTTTCTCAATATTATCACCTCATTTGAGTTTTCTAAAATCCTTTATCTTTCAATATGTGTCCATCAATTATCAAGATACTCTTCCTGATTTCAACAAGTTTTAAATTTTTGGGCTGATTTAAATCTGCCCTTCCATATTCTGGATCTTTCTTATTCCCTTCTAATTTAATAAAGTTCTATGTTATTAATAGGCATTGATAACATTATGTTATCCCTCTAAAGTGACATTTGCATTTTAACAAGAATTTTCAAGGCCTTGACTCAAAGTAGTGACTAATGTGGTTATTTTAGGTATCCCGGCAGAGAGAAATAGTCCTTGAGCTAGGAGAGCTTTCCTAAACTCTAAATTTATTTCAAGCCAGCAGCTGCCTACACCGCTCCCTTAGAATATGGTGTGGGGGTTGTATTGATGATCAGAGAGTAATCTAAATCAATTAACCAAAATTTTGTCACTTATTATATGCCAGGAACTGTATTAGGTAATGAGGGGAAAAACATAAAGATGAATAATCCTTGTTTCAAGAAATTTATAATCTAGTTCAGGGGTCTCCAAACTTTTCAGCCCGTGGGCCGCATTAACTATCAAACAGCAGGTTGGGGACCAACTACACACTTGAGGTCCAAATAAAAAAGAATCAAAACACAGATGTTGTTTTTAATTATTTATTTAATATATTTTATTCAGATAAAAAGGTCTCCATGGGCTGATGAGAGGGCCTCGCAGGCCGCATCCGGCCCACAGGTCATAGTTTGGAGACCCCTGATCTAGTTGAAGAGATCAAGATGTAGAAAAATGGAAAATGGAAAAGAGAGTTATTCTCATTGCCACCTGAGAATATGGCCTTCTGGTCAATCTGTGAGGTCTTCAGGGCCAGGTGAAACCAGGAGGGAGATTACCTAGAAACCTGCTCAGAAGATCATTTTACCACAGAGCCAAAGCATGAGCAACTACTGAGAAATGGAGCTGGCTCGGCTGTCAGAACCATGAAAGGGGAGATACTGCCTTGTGTTATGCATCAAATGGAGTCTGGATGGAGCATTAACAAGAGACCGAGAGCCTGGGGCAAGGGCTGGGGGATCCATTTGCCTAGTGCAGGACTTTCACAGGAATTCTGGCCTGCGTTGCTGAGGTAGGGATGGTCTTAAAGAAACCAACCCAGAAAGAGCCAATAATAAGATCTATTGCCTCATTTGCACAATGAGGAAGGTTGAAATACATGAGCAATAAAGTATGAGGGCTGTCCGGAAAGTATCCCCGATGTAACTGTTCTCATTATATTGACAATGGCTGGATTTTTTCCAGCCAGCTCTCGTATTTCCCAGCTCTGGTGCTGTATAAGTCAATCATTCTAGGACCAGACAAAAGGAGTTAAGAAGTAATATTCAAATGAGCCATAGAGGCCCATGCTTCCAATCAGAGTTCTTTCATTCATTTGCTGTGAAATCATTCAATTTTCTTGTACTATCATTGAATGTGTTAAGAAAATGTAGATTCCTTAATTCCACAAAGTTGAAGTGGTCTTCTTTACAAATTTCTACAAGGTAGGAGAAAGAAGAAAAAACAAATTTAACCCAATTGAGTGATTTAAATAGTCCTTGTGATCTTTGGTCTTTTAGATTTTATCCCTGGTCAGTTATCACAGCACATATCACTGATACTATACTATTGGGTGTGTGGCTTTTTACCCATCCTGGCTCTCATAGCTTGCATGCAAGTTGCTCTTAGAACACGTGGCACGGCTTTCTGCCATAGGGCTGTGGAGTGGGGGACAGGTAGCTGTTATTGTGCCAAGAAATGAAATTGACTAAAACTTACTGACCGAACATCTTGGGAAAGTTGCAAACCTTTAGTAGCCTTGAATAAGGTGACCAGACATCCCGCTTTTGGCGGGACAGTCCCGATTTTTAACAATTTGTCCCACGTCCTGCGGTGTTTTAAAAAAGTCCCGATTTTTGGAAAGAATGCACAATAAGCTAGGGAATGGCGGGAGATAGACCAAATTTTTAATCAAGAACCCCCTCCCCCCCTGTCAATGGTGTCCTGCTTTACCAATGTTAAAATCTGGCCACCTTACGTTCCAAAAGTGTTACATTCGACAGAATTTTGCCAGTGCAATCATTGTCTAAGTGAGAAAACTGACTCCTGCTGTTTCATACTCTGCCACATTCCCAGAATCCTCTACTCTCTTAAGGATTACTAACATTTGGAGTTCGTAAAAGAATGTGATTGGAATGCCCACAATGTTTGGAAGAACTGCTTGTTGTCATCAGTGTTGACTTGAGTTGGTAATAGCTTTTTATTGTTATATTTATTAATTTAACAAATATTTATTAACATATAAAAAATTACCATTAGGTTTTCTTTTTGTTATATATTTTTTCTTGTCTCATTCTGATTATTCTTCTTAAATTATTTAAATGAAGAATTAATAGAGTAAATGAATAAAAAAAAGTTTGAGACTCACCATTATAGCCCATAAATCTATGGCTGAATTAGTTTTGAAAAGTTATCTGGTGATGAGGGTAGAAAGATGGTATAAAAATTTAAGCTGCTATTTGATTCACTCAGTACTTGGGAGAAGGATGACCTGGTCAGGCCTGGGGCCCATGGGAGTGAGGGATGGAGTGGGGACTCCCAACTTAAATCTGTGGTCGGTTGACCAGATCTACGGTTTTAAACGGAACAGACAACAGTGGTACTGTCCTTTTTCAAATAGTACATCTGGTCAGCCTAGTCTCACTGAGCTAAATTCAAGTTGTCAGTAGGCTGAGCAGATATACCATTTGAAATGGGACAGTACAGTGTTTTCTGTCCCATTTAAAAGAGTATGTCTGGTCAGCTTGATCCATGGTGAATCCAAAGTCAGAGATGTAAATAAAGCTGAAAATAGCTGTGCAGAAATTCTGAGATTCGAGGGATCATAGTGCAAGTTTTAGAGGCAGCTAAGGCAGCCAGTGTTTGAAACAAGAGGCCTGACTTCTGTAATCTCACATCCTCTGGGTAGTGGTGAGAAGATTTGATGAGGCTGAGTGCTCTGAGTATATTAAGACTAGAATCAGATATTATTACCCATTTAGTCTCCTTCAAAACTATCTGAGCTATTATCCTCTATTGTTTTTTAAACAATTTATTTATTTATTTTAGTGTTTGAGAGAAGGTGAGAGAGGGAGAGAGTGAGAGAGAGAAGGGGGAGGGCCCAGAGCAGTGTCCACAGTTGTACATCATCAGTTATGACATAGTTTTATTCTACACAGGCGTATGTAGGGCTGCATGGGGTGGGGACCAAACTGGGGGCCTCCTATATGGGAGGTGAGAACCTTCGCCACCAGGAGTTGTGGTTGCCAGTTGTGCCACAGTTTAGCCTATGGATTTGATCTCCAGACCTCGCAATTGCAAGGCAAGGGCTCAACCTGGTGAGCTATCCCGGCATCCCCTAATATTCTCTATTTTTCTGTCTTTTTTCTTTGGCTCAATTGTACTTAGCAAGTCCAGTTATTGCAGTCAGGCTAGCTGTGGAAAGGGCAGGTAGGTCTCCTGATGTATTCTTTACCAACCTCATCACTTGACAGTCAGTTAGCTGCTCGCTCCCCATTTCCTGGACTGCTGAACTACTTCCACTGAGTGGTCAGAAATCCTGAAGTGCTCCCGTAGAGGAAGACCTTGGATTCCAATGGTGGAAGATGCAAGACTCAAGAAAGATCTCTTCCCTGATCCTGCATGCTCATGTGTAACTATAGTTGACCTATAAAGCCCAGGAGTTTGCTAGTTTTCTCCTGGAAACACAGCTGCAGTCTCTGCACCACTGATTCTGAATGTTGTGCTGAGAGTGAGGCCACCTGTCCCTATATCTGTATTTTTTTCTCAAAGAGCTGAGTGATTGCTTGGAACAGCTGTGGGTATTTGTGTTTTATTTTTATAAGCCCTAAGTGACTGAGTGAAAAGCAAAGCCAATTATGTCATTGAGCCGTTTAATATGTATGAACAGAATAGGAGAAAACTGAGTTAGCCATGGCAAATACATGGTTTATGTAGAAGAAAAAAACACTAAATTTTACTGGAGAATCAGTGAACAAAACAGGCAAAATGTTTGCTTTTTTTTTGTGTGTGTGTGTGTGTGGAAAGACTATTATTTTGTTTATGTTCATTTACATAAACTGTCTTTACACCAAATCTCTTTAAATTTTACAAGCACTGAATTTATCAATCTAAGATGGCAGAGGAAGCGTGATGGAGGACGTGCTATTATGTGACTTGTACATATGAGTACAAGTTTAGCAAAGAGAGTTGGATTTTTATGTGCAGTAACTCCTAAACAGATATGTTTGCTCTTTGGGCTGTTTAAAATAACTTTCCCTTTTCTTTGAAGTCTATGGAGCTTAAATATTACTGTAAAGTTCAACATCCACTCTGAGAGAACTTACTTGTAGCATCATAGTATTAAGTCAAGAATTTACGAGTAGATAGCTGGAGCCAGATTTTTGGCATTCACATCAAATGCCAGAGGGTCTTTGGCCACTGGCTATCTTCAGGCCAGTGCAAGTGAGAAGACAGTCTTATTTAGTACGTGTAGCATCTAATTTAGAAACACAAGTCTCTTGGATCTTTGGATCTACCATTACATTTGGGACATTAGATGGAATTTTTAACCTGAATATGAAAACTCACAGAATCCTTCTACCTAAAAAAAAAAGAAAAAAAAAATTGTCCAAATTCAGGGCATTTTGTTTTCTTCTTTTTCTTCTTATTTTAAGGTGAATCCAGTTTGTTTCAGTTATGATTTTTCTTTATTTATGAAAATGCTACTTAACTATTGATCACAAAACTTTGAAAAATACTGAAAAATTAAAAACAAGAAAATTCCTGTTCCAAAGGGCAAGTGTTAATGTCTCTGTTAGTGCTGGCTCAGGTTTGTGCATATATGTGTGTGTGTGTGTGTCTTCATAATTGAGACCATGCTGTATGTACAATTTTATATTCTTAAAAAACAATACTGTCATAAGTTTCCTCCATTGTTATTAAAAATTTTAAAGCAATTCTACCTCTTCCCTTGTTACTTCTTCTCTTCCTTTCTTTTCTTGAAAAAGTGTTTGTTCTTACTTTTCTTTTTCTCTCTCTTTTTTTTTAATCAACAAAACTCCATTAAGGAAAAGTTTACATTTGAACAAGACAATAATTGGGACTAAATATTCTCTGTAACCTACACAATTTTGGCAGCCAAGGTGGCTACAGCAGTTAGAGTTTACAGGGAAATGGAGAAATGTTGGTCAAAATGTACAAAATTCCAGTTATAATATGAATAAGATCTGGGTGTACAATATTTAGCATGGTCACTATAGTTAATACTGTACTATATATGTGAAAGTTGCTAAGAGAGTAGATCTTATATGCGATGTTCTCACCACCTAACACACAGCATTGTAACTATGTTAGCCAATGGAGGTGTTAACTAATCTTATTGTAATAATCATTTCAAAATATGTATGTGTACCAAATCATCACTTTGTACACCCTATATGTCAATTATATCTCAGAAAAGCTGGAAAAATAAAGAAATAGATAAACAGAAAAATAAATAAATAATAGATAGATATAGATGGATAGATAGATGGGAAGACTAGAGAAGTCTTCCTTAGAGAAGAACACCAATTACTAAATGTGGAAGAACTGATATTAGAAAATCTCCATTTAGCAAAAATTATTATTATTAATGGGTGTCACAACTAGTGGGTAAAAGTGAGGTGAAGAACAAGATTTTACATAGTTAAATGATCTCTCCACAAAATATTTATTGAAAACAGCTTTACACTTTTAGGGACCTAGAAAACACTATCTTACCCATGTAAACAGCACTGGTAACAGGACTTTTGTAGAAGTGAGATGGACCACCTACCCAAAGTTGGTTTAGGTATTGAGGCTGATACACACACACACACACACACACACACACACCACAAGAGGATAGAATGAGGTTTATTACTCATATTTTGAGGCTATTTGGGGAGGGTAAGGCAGACTCACAAGATGGCTTGAGAGAGCAAGGGTGACTTGTTTAGGCTTTTATTTTGTTTAATGGGTGGGGGCTACTGGTGAGGGTCCTGGGCTTGTGTGGTTTGAACATACATCTCACCTGCACCAAAGCAGGGATCACTGGGGCTTTCTTATGAGCTTGTCCAAATGTGGGGCTGGAGAAGAGAGAGGGATGGCTTGAGAGTTGTCAGCAATTGAACCTCAAAAATAGAATCTTCTTTTTTACATGTGGCAATTGATGCCATGTTCTACCCAATAAGTGCAATGAGAAGAGGATGTCTATGATATTTGAAGCAAACAATATATTAGCTGGGTCTAATCATGAGAAACATCAGACAAATCTAGGAAAGAGTTAACAGAGAAAGCTTTAGGAAAGGCCTTTCCTCAGAAAGCCCTGCTTGCAAGGTCAGCCTTTGGTGGGCATCTGAGAACTTGGATTTCAGGAGTGCTCCCACCACACTAAGACTGGCTCATTGTGTCTAAACTGTACAAAGAATGTGGTTTATGCTGAATCCCTGCTTTCCTTCTGGGAGTCTGGAACTTTGATAGCTGCTAGGCAGACGGTACCTAATGTGACCAGAGTTCTACAAACCTTGGGCACGAAGTCTCTAATAACCTTCTCTGGTAGACAACATTTCACATGTGTTATTACAACTCATTTTGGGGAGAGTTACGTGGCTCCTGTGTGATTCCACTGGGAGAGGAAACTTGGAAGCTTGCGTGTGGTTTTCTATGGACTTTGCCCATTGATTGAGTCTTTTTTCTTTGCTGGCTTTGCTTGGTGTCCTTTTGCTATAATAAATCGTAGTTGTAAGTATGACAATATACTCAGGTCTATGATTTCTCCTAACAAATCATCAAAACTGGGGGTGATCTTGAGGGCCCCTGACACATCCATACAAAAAGACATTCTATAAAATGACGGTCCCATAATCTTAAATAAATGTCAGAGTGATGGAAGTCAAGAAAGTCAGACCAAACCAACCAACAAACCAACCAACCAACCAACCAACCAACCAACCAGAAAGTTGTACCAACAGGAATCAATGAAATCCTGGACTGGATCCTTCAGTAAAAGAGTATTTTGGGATATGGAAATAGATATATATAGTGAACATGTATGCCCATAATTGGCCAAACTTGAGTGGGACCTCTGGGTGATAAGTCCATAGGAGTTCTTTGTGCCAACCATGCAGTTTTTTTGTTTGTTTGTTTTGTTTTTTGCTAAGCTTAAAACTGTTTCAGAATAAAATATTTAAAAAGAATTTGAAAGTCTATTTTTATTGGCTGCATAATATTCTACTCAATGCATCTACCATAGTTTCATTAGTTCAGTGGTACTCAATCCTGAACATGATAATCACTTGGCCAGTTAAAAAATATATACATGTCCAGATCCCACCCTCAGAGATTTTGATTCAGCTGTTCTGATGAGGCCAAAACATCATTATTGTAAAAATAAAATTCCCCAGTGATTTCAATATGGAATCAGGAATGAGGATGGGATGGTTCAGCAGGTTAAGTGCTTGCTTTGAAGCTCTGGGGATCGAGGATTGAATCCCTACCCTGGCTCATGCAGACTCATATGCTGAACTGGGGTGTGCTTCCCATGTGGGAGGCCCCCAGTTTGGTTCTTTGCCCCTGGTTCAGCCCCTGGCTCGAGGGGTGTGTCTTCCATGTGGGAGGCCTCCAGCCCAGTTCCTGCCCTGAACAGTCCCTACCCACCAGTGTGGAATAAAACCATGTTGAAAACTGGTGATGTACAACTATGGAGACTGCTCTGGGCCCTTCTTCCTCTCTCTGTTTCTTTCTGTCTCTGTCAAAAACAATAAAATAAATCTTAAAAAAAAAAACAGAAAAAAAAAAACAAAGAAAAGAAATGAGAACCTCTAGGCTATAAAAACTACAATAGTGACCAGACCCTTAATACTGACTATTTAGGTTGTTTGTACCTATAATTTCAGTAAGACTCTTTGTACAAGTACATAAAACTTTTCCCTTACTTGGCATTATACTCTTGGTATGAATCCCAGAATTCAAAGGGTATGAATCTGTCTCCTACTGATATTTTTTCAAATTGTTTTCAAAAACAATTGTCCAATGCCAATTTTACTGTATGTAAATACTTAATTTCAGCATTTAAAATTTTTTTTAACATGATACACAAAAGAAGTTTTCTTGTTTTAATTTTTATTTCTTTGATTTCTTTAGAGAATGAATAAAGTATTTCCAATATTTGTTGCCTATTATTACTTTCCCCTCTTTTTTTTTGACAGAGAGAGAGATATACAGAGACAGAGAGAAGGGGGAGGGCCCAGAACAGTCTCCATAGTTGCACATCATTGGTTTTTCCACATAGTTTCATTCCACAGGTGGGCAGGGCTGCACAGGGCAGGAACTGGGCCACGGTCTCACCCAGGTGAGAACCAAACTGGGGGAGCTCCCAGTTCAGCATGTGGGTCCGCATGGGCCAGGGCCAGGATTCGATCCTTGGTCCCTGGGGCTGCAAAGTGAGCGCTTAACCCACTGAGCCATCCCAGCTTCCCCTATTTTCCCTTTTGAAAATAATCCATATATCCTTTTATCTACTGGGGTAGTAGTTTTTCTCTGATAGTTTTATATAAGTGTTTTATCATAGTCATTACAATATTTAACCAGTTTGTGGTTTGCCTTTTGATTTTGATAGTTTTACGTTTTAAGAGAAAGAACACTTTTTTTGAATCAGGAAATATGCCACAGCAGCAAGAATTGGCAAATTTAAGGCTTGTTCTATATCTGGAAGGAGTTCCTAAAACAGAAAAGGAAATACTGCAGGCTTGGGCTAAGGGGCTCTGTGTTTTGTGTTCTTGAGGTATTTTTGTGGTGAAAAACATGTATCAAACCCAATATGGTTTATTTTCTTCTTAATCATAGGGCCAGATGCCCTGTTTTGAGGACTCCAGTAGAGTCAATGACACACACTAGAGCTATTTTTTTCCTTGCTCATAGAATATTTGGAAAATCGGATACTAAATTAATTGTAACACAGTCTTGAAAAGAAAAACTTGCTCAAAAAGTGAATTCACACAAGAAGTGTTGTGTGGGTTGGCAAAAACATAGGGATAGGCAGATTGTACTGTTACGGAGAAAGATATTCTGGGCTAACCCTAGTCATACTCACTGCAGTATTCAGTGTCTCAGGATAAGAATCCATTGAATAATAAAGTTATTTCAGAAAAATGCTGTAAAAAAAAAAACTTCAAAAGAAAATAAGAATTGTACACAGACCTAAAAAAGCTGAGGTAGCCAGGAGAAACCTATTCACCCCATCCAGGGTAGTAGAAGGCTTCAGCCACGTGGGGGAGCTCAAATCTCACTTCCCTCAGCTACTACTCCACCTCCTAAGAGGTTGATTGCAGACGTTGGATTGATCAAGTCCAAGGACTCAGTTTAAGGCATCTTTCTGGGGCTTGGAATGTTCTCTGTGTCGAAGGAAAGGTTAAACCTGGTGGCAGAATTTCTCTTTTGACTCCTCATTTTGTAGGGTTTTCTGTCTTTGGCTTTTTAGGAAAACTGGTTTCCCATACAGTTGGGGTGATAAAAGATGGCTCTGCTTAGATGGAGGCCCACTACCTCCCCATCCCCCCCACCCGGAAGATTTTAAGGGGCAATGGAAAGGTTAGTTTCTCAAAATTAAGAAAAACTTTTATTTTCTTCCTTTCTTTAATTCGAATTTGATTGGAATTGTCTTTTGTCTCCATTAGAGCCAAACAATGAGGATGACTGCAGGCCAGCCAACATTCTTTGGATAATGAAACAGAAGTAACTGTAATGGGTTAGGAATTAGTTTCAAGGGCAAAGAAAGGCTCATCTCAAAACAGACAGAGCCTCTGTATAGAATTTTGGACTGGTGGAGCTGACAGGAGAGTGTATTTACAATCCAAGTATTTTGTTTTCCTTTTTATCTCCTGGTTGTAAACTGGCCTGAGATAAATCCTGATAATGGCATGGATTTTGGAGTACTTAAAGTGTCCAATAACCCAGATCTATAAAATTCATCACTAAACAGATGAGGAAGTGTGAGTAGAGTCCTCTCTTCTTCTTGTTACCTCCCCCTCTCTCCCTTCCTCTCTCCTTTTCCTCCTTCCTTCCTTTGGTTCATTCATTCTCTTTTGCTTTTGGGTGTGGTTCCATGTATAATATATTAACAATTGATTTTACTTCTTAAAATTAATTTTTAACTTTATAAGTGATTCCTGAATACAGTCTTCTTCCAAAATACTAGATGCCTGCAGGTAAACTGCTAGAAAATCCTCTGGGAGCATTACCCCACAACCCCGTTCTACATTCCAGGCATTGCCACTGAGTAAGTAAAGGAGAGATCTGGAGCCAGATTGCCAGGTTCACATTTAACTCCTTGTGGAACTTTAGGCAAGTTACTTAAGCTGTCGCTGCCTAAATTTTCTTTTCTTTCTTTCTTTTTTTTAACAAGTTTTTTAAATTAAAAAAAAAATTTTTTTTATTGTTTTTGACAGAGAGAGAGAGAGAGAGAGAGAGAGAGATACAGAGACAGAGAGAGAACTGAACTGAAGGAACTCCTCAGTTCAGCATATGGGTCTGCACGGGCCGGAGCCGGGATTCGATTCCTGGTCCCCAGCGCTGCAAAGTGAGCGCCTAACCCGCTGAGCCATCCTGGCTTCCCCCTAAATTTTCTTTTTTTTTAAAGATTTATTTTTATTGTTTTTGACAGAGAGAGAGAAATACAGAGACAGAGAGAAGGAGGAGGGCCCAGAACAGTCTCCATAGTTGCCTATCACTGTTTTTTCCACATAGTTTCATTCCACAGGTGGGTGAGGGGCTGCACAGGGCAGGAACTGGGCCGGGGTCTTCACCCCAGTGAGAACTGAACTGGGGGCACTCCCCAATTCAGCATATGGGTCCACATGGGCTGGGGCCGGGATTCGATCCTCGGTCCACAGGGCTGCAAAGTGAGTGCTTAACCCACTGAGCCATCCCGGCTTCCCCCTAAATTTTCTTATCTGGGTAATGGAAATATTAATACTTACTTTATAGGGTGATTTTAAGGATTAAATGTAATAATATATATAAAACACTTAAACTCCATATCACACTTAGTAAGCAATTAATAAATGCTAGCTACTATTATAAAACTCCTCATTTGTGATGTATACTTCTCTCCAGTTCCCAGAGGCAACTACTATAATGAATTTTCAAAATACTGTTTTAGTATCATTGATGTGTGTGTGTGTGCTTGATACATATTATTCTTTAGCTTGCCTATTTCAGTTAGCAATGATGTTTTGTGATTTATGTATGTTGACACAAATGGATCGGGCATATTTTTTTAACCTCTATAAAATACACGTGTATCTATAATTGCTTAGCTATTTCCTTTCAGATGGGCAGTTAAAATGTTATTAATTTTTGTCAATTATAAACCATGCTAACACGCTGCATGGAGACTTCACATATGTGTCTGTGTCACAATGTGCACATGTGCCAGAGCTTCTCCCAGATATATGGAACTGTTGGGTGGTGGGCAATGTATGAATTGGTTGAATCCATTTATATTGCTGTTGTCTCTGAGAGTATGCACTTCCTCAAAATCTAGCAAAAGCTCATTAATAAAATTAAACACTTGTGCCAATATAAAGGAGAGAAATAGTATGTCATGATTGTTTTAATTTGTATTTCCTTGCTTTCTGGTGAGATTGAGCATCTTTTTGTATGTTTATTGGTCATTTGTACTTTTTCCTCTGTAAATCATCTGCTCATATATTCTATTCCCATTTCTATTATATTTTTAGTCTTTTTCTTATTATTCTATGAAACGATCTTTTGTCAAATATGTGACAAATACTTTCTCCTAATCAGTTTTGCTTATCTTTTAATTTTGTTTAAAGAGTCTTGGGTCATATAAGCCTATATTTGGACATAACCAAGTGACTCTCTTTTTGTTTGTTTATCATTTTGTTTTTATCATATTATTTAAGATAGCCTCTTTACCACAACTTTGTAAGGCTATCTATCTATCTATCTATCTAACAATCCATCCATCCATCTTTATGTCTACCTCTATTATCTCTATTTCTATCTAATCTATATCTTTCCTAATGGACCCTTTCTATACAGAACTATGACATCTTTTTACAAAATATAAAGGCCCATGGTGCCAGAACACTCTGGTTCTAGATATCATCTTCTGCTGAGAAGCTGGAGTTGGTGTATTGAATTAAGAATAACTTTCTATCGACTGAACCCTAAGCATTCATTTAAAAAAGTGTCTAAGGAAAGCAAAGCAGGAATTTCTGGTGGAAATCCTAAACTCAAGTCTTTATCTTATGGTGAAAATCCTAAACTCAAGTTTTATCCAGACTCCGGGTATGAGCTATTGTACTGTAAACCACCTAGGCTGCAACTCAGAAAAACAAAAGTTGTTTTTGTCATTACAAGGGTAGAGGAAAAACTACAGACAAGAAGAAGAAGGATTCAGAATCTGATGTGAGATCAAAAAGTATTGCTTGGGCTTTACAAGCAGTAAGTTTGGAACATGGAAAAGAATAGGACCAGCTTTAAAACAAAAAACAAAAAACTAACAAACAAACAACAACAAAAAATATATTTATATTTTTTAAAGATTTATTTATTGTTTTTGACAGAGAGAGAGATACAGAGACACAGAGAGAGAAGCGGGAGGGCCCAGAACAGTCTCCATAGTTGCACATCATCGGTTTTTCCACATGGTTTCATTCCACAGGCGGGTGTGGGGCTGCACAGGGCAGGAACTGGGCTGGGGTCTCACCCCAGTGAGACCTGAACTGGGAGCACTCCCCAGTTCAGTATATGGGTCTGCACGGGCTGGGGCCGGGATTCAATCCTCAGTCCCCAGGGCTGCAAAGTGAGCACCTAACCCACTGAGCCATCCCAGATCCCCCCGACCCCCAAAAATATATTTTTTAAAGATTTATTTTATTGTTTTTGACAGAGACAGACAGAGACAGAGGCAGAGAAACAGAGTGAAGGGGAAGGGCCCAGAACTTGTATGTTATGAACATAGTTTTTGACATAGTTTCATTCCACACAGGTGGGTGGGGGCCATGCAGGACAGAAACTGGGCTGGGGGCCTCCCACATGGGAGGCATACCCCTTCAAACCAGGGGCCAAACTGCAGGCCTCCCTCATGGGAAGCACACTTCAGTTCAGTATATGGGTCTGCACGGGCCAGGGCGGGTATTCCATCCTTGGTTCCTGGGGCTGCAAAGTGAGTGTTTAACCCTCTGAGCCATCCTGGCTTCACCTAAAAATACATTTTTGCCTTGAGATCAAGTGGAAAACAAACATAATGTGAAGGATAATTTCCATCAGACAAACAGTCCAAACCTACACGCTGTAGAGGAGAAATGAGACTAACTTAGAAACAGGTAGAAGTTTGAAAAAAAATGTCTGACTCTACCTGAAAGAAATAGGCATTCCTCATGGGGGCATGAACATGGAACATGAGCATAAGCAATTGGATTGTTCTACTGCAGAAAAAGAGGTAGAGAAAGCAATATTTCAGTTGGCCTAAAAGAAATCTAAAAAACACATGGGAGGAGACATATGGCTTTTTTTTGTGCCACTAACATCTTTAAAAATGTCACCAATGATAACTCCAGCTCTGAAATACATTGATGGAAGAAATACATTGATGGATTCTCCAGTTGGTACAAATGTGGAGGCATAAGGAAATGTAATTGAGGAAGTAAAGTTGTTAGGACTAAAAAAAGCTTCAGAGTCTAAAACAGTCACGTCTTCAGCATGGATGACATTGTAGGACTTAAACAAAAAAATGGCATTTGGTGAGAAATAGTGACATAGAGATGAGCAGAAAATTGGGACTATAGGGAATATAAGATCAGAAACATTGGGTGCTTAGAGATGACTATTGTAAATGGGCAAGCACTACTATGAGAGCAATAGCCTGTACCCTTAGTTGAGGTTCAGCCTCAGTTCAATGCTTGGACACCAGGAATATGAGAATGAATATGAAGGCAAATTAAGAAATTTTAAATATGCAGAATGAACATTAGTAAAGAGAAAAGAATCTCTGAAAGCTTTAGGGATTGGTGAGATGCTCAGTGCAAATTTCTTAGTCATGCAAGAAGTGGGACAGCATACAGGAGCATTTCAATGACATTTGGAAATTATCTCACAATCTCTTGATTGCATTTTTTCTGAATTTAAGGTCATGGGAGTTGATGGGATAGACTCTAGAAAACTATATGAATTATCCTGGCAATGCTTTTTTCTCTTTTTCTACTTCCTTTTTAGAATGTGTATTAATCTTGCATTTGAGTATTATTTATTCCTCAGCTGACATGTCTCTTGCCTTTGGTTGGAGTATTTTTGTTTCTTCAAAAGCAGGTTTATGCTTAAGCAAAACTCTGATGTTCTTCAACTTTTGATTTCTAATCTATAGATTTATCTATAGCTATACTCTCCTTTGTTTTCTTTATAGGCTTCCCTGTCAAGTGGTACTGTGAGTGTATCCTTAAAAATGTCCCCTCTGCTACAACCTTAAAAGACATAGCTAGGGAAAGAGAACCAAAACAAACAATAACTAAATATTTTTATGGGCCAGAAATGGAAATACTCAGCAGTAAGCTGGAATGGCAGCCTAGCCAGGTGGGTTAAAGATCCAGAAATAGGCAGAGTTAAGAGACTGACTCCTGCAGGGCAATAAAAACCAAAATGGCCCCCATGTGGCGGGGCACAAGAACCAGCATCAGAGTAAAAGCAAAGGCCACATGGGCCTGCCTTGACCATGAAAGAAGGCTGAAACAGCTCTGATCTTTGCTTGAAGCTGTGATTTTATAAAGCTGAGTCCCTGCAGGGGACAGGAGGAAGTAGAGCAAGCCCAGAAGCAAGGCCAGTTTGGCTCAGTAACTGGATCTACTCTGGCAGCTGTCCCTTCACTGTAAGACCTGGTTCTGAACTTGGGTCGTGGGTCTCCCTGGGGGCTGAGTGGAGACAATTGCAAAACTTAGACATAGGAAGGTATAGTTACACAGAGAGAAAACAAGGTAAGACAAAACCACAACAAAGACCTATCCTAGCCAAGATCAGCCTACCAACCCAAATATAAATTCACCATTAAGAAAACTACACTAAAACAGATAGTCCACAAAATAATTGATCAGAAGGATTCACTCCTAATGAAATGAGAAATAATGGAAACATAGCAAATGATTTTTAAAAATTATGTTCTAGATCTTTAAAGATATTGAGAATAAGAAATTACAAAATAGATGTAGGCAGATATGATAAACTACAAAAAATAGAAATTGTGAGAATAAAAATAATTAAATAAAATAAAAAAAACTTTATAGGGTAAGAACTATATTGGACACAGTAAAAATACTCTAGAGAACTGGGACTAAATATTTCAAATAATATTACATTCTTTACTCTTCCTCTGACATTCTTGCACACAAAGTTGCTCTTTAGATCCATCTCTGTTTCTCACCTTTCTCTTCTTCTCATTCTATGTACTCTCCCTACACAACTTTTCTCCTATGGCTTCACTTTCCTCCTCCAGATGAAAGACATGAAAATATTAGTCTCAAGAATAATTGTGCAATTATGTATAATTGCAAACAAGGTAGATGATATATGGACCACAGTAGCTTTTATTATTGGATACTTTGCTAGAATAGAAAAGCTGTTTTTCAACCAATATAATGCATTACACTTGGTACAAATTGGCTTTCAAAGTGCCTCCTGGTTTTTTGCAACAAGCACTATTGATGAATAAGCTGCAGAGGCTCCAAGTATTCCTATAACACATAAGTTATTACTATAGAACTATTCTGACAAGCTCAACTGCTCTTTCTCAGTGTGTTCCCTTCATAAAATTGATTTTGAATTTTGGAAATTGCCCATAAACTCTGGCCTTTAACTGACATGCACCACTTTGAGGATGCTTCATCTTCAGAGTTCAATTAAGGAGGTAGACCCAACTTCAAAGAGTTCAAGTTGCTGAACAGACTCGGAAAACACCTTTAAGTGCCAGGGTAGTAGGCCTTAATGGTTTACTGGGCCATGTAGTCATGAGCAGCTGACTAAGAAAAAGGAATTTGCTTAGTGGGTAGAGTTTTATATCAAATTGAACGAACAGTTATTCTTTGGACTGTAATCAATAGTTGGATGATTAGAATTGGGAATGTGTGGGAGATGCTTCTGGTGCTTTCCCCATCTCCCCACTCCCTCTACCTTTTCTAACAGAAACTTGATGTTGTTCAGGTTGGCAATGTGGTCAGTTTTAAGCAAGAATGGGTCTCAAGTAAGAGCCATGATCTAAGAAATCAACTGTGACCATCTTGTTCTCTGCTTTCCCAGTCTCCCTTATCCATCCTTAGGGCTGGCTATGTGACACAGTTCTGGTAAATAAGATGTAAACAGATGTCTACCAAGAAGAGGAGAGGTGTGGTGAATGCTACTCCTACCTTTTTCCTCCTGCCTTGAGCCTGATCTTTGAAGACGGGGTAGACATCTTACGATCATGAGGGACAGATCAGGAGTATCATAGAAATATCAGACCTGACATCATTGAGCTGGGCAAACGCCAGCAGTAAGCCTACCACATGCCGTTTTAAGTGAGAAAAAATAAGCTTTTATCAATGTGCTAGTCATTGTACACAGTTCTACCTAATATAGTGTGGAAATAAAATAGCTCCTTTAATCTGTATTTTGAAAGACTAAAATGACTAGATCAATTCTAGGCTGGACTAAAAGAAGTACATGTTAACTGACCAGCCCCAGAGAAGAACATATGCTCATAGAAAAGACAGTAGGAAACATTTTCTCAGAACTATTGCTAGAAGAGTTTTGGGATAGCTATGCCAATCAATGTAAACATTTGCACTCCACTGATGTCTAGATTGAATTAAGTGTGTTTATTATATGTTTAAACCACTATATCTTATAGAAAGAGAGTCCTCCAGAATGGAAGAAGCATATAATAATTATAGAATTAAACTGAATGTGAATGTGCCGCAGCTGTCCTCCTAGATACTTATTATTGTTATCTATTGGCTTGCTTATTATTTTTATTTTGAAATAATTTTAAGCTACAAATGTTGCAAGATTAGTACAAAGAACTCCCATATACCCTTTACCCAGATTCATTAATTATTAACATTTTGCTACATTTTCTTTATGATTTTTTTTCTATTTATAAAGGTAAATATATGAGTAAACTTAAACATTTTTTGAACTATTTGAGAATAAACTAGACCCAATGTATTTTTACCCCTAAATTATTCAGTTTGTATTTCTAAAGAAGGTAGAAATTCTCTTACATAACCATAGTACAAGTATCAAAATCAGGAAATAACATTGATAGAATATTATTATATAAATCTATAGACCTTATTCTCATTTTGGCGATTGTTTCAACAATGTGATTGATAGATCTTTGGTCCAGGATCCATTCAGTATCACATATTGTATTTAGTTGTCGTGAATGTGCTAATTTTATAATTAAAAACATGCCATGTACCTATATTCTTAGATGACTATACATAACAATAAAATAAGAAATGCCATATTGAATCATATCCACTGTCTTTCTGATTTGCAAGAATATGGAGATTGTCCTTAATGTAAGTTTTCAATATGCACTGAAGTTTTAAACATGTGTAGTTTAAATAGTCAAGTAATTCTACAAAGTTTCTTATTAAAATTATTAACTTCTACCTCAACTTTAAAATTTTCATCTTTCCCAGAAGCAAATGTATTAACTGTTTTAGCTGAACCACCTTCCCTTCCTCCCTCCTTTCCTTCCTTCCTGACATATACTATTGTTTATGTTTATGTTTTTAACCAATTAATATTATATTAATAAAGAATGAAGAGTTTAAGAATTAATAGACTTTAACCAATTTGCTTCAGCAGAGTTAGCTAGAAAACCTTTTTACTGGACCTAAATGAAGTCTCTCATTTATTAATACAGAACCACAGGGTATATTTAGATATCAGAGGCTCAATTATCTAAAAAGAGTTTCTAGGGAAACAAAAAACTTTTCATTTCATTTCATAACTGCTCCTAATGACAGAAAGTATTCTTTCTTTTTTGGCATTCTCTCTTTTCTCTACCTCAGGACATATTACTGCACTGGCTGCAGACATGCTAAAAGTTCTTGCTGTGGCTGATCAAATTTGCAATGCTGAGAAAATTACTCAGCTTAGCCCAGAATTATATCTAGACAAATAGTTACAGCACTATACTTTTGTATGTGTTAAAGTAATATTTTAGATATCTTGGATTGGATGTAAGTTGAGAGAACATTTGTTTGCATCATATTCTGGGAACACATGAGTCAGTTTTAGTACCTTGACAGTTCATTTTTTTTCTGTTCAATTACACAAAAACAACATACTTTATGCTAAAAGAAAACCCAAACTTACACACAACAGCATATATATTAGGAACTAAAACTTTTTATGATCTTGAAACATCCAAACTCTTTTGGAAATGTCAGAATAAATGTCACAAATGTTGATAATTGCTCATTAGAGCATTTGTTGATCTGGCATACAATATTCTGCCAAAAAGGAGCCATATTTTCAGTAGTTTATTATTAAATGTTTTAATAAAAAAGCTCTGCACACCTGTACTTAACCTTTTTCTATTAATCTGCCTAAGTTGCAAATAAACATACAAATAATTAAGCAAAAAAAAGACATTGCAGCAGTATATTTTCATGTGGCTTTTTCATTAAAGCCACAAATTGCAGTACAAAGAATTACCTGTCAAATATAACACAAATCTGTAAAACAAAATGTTGGCTTCAGTAGACTTGCACATCTGAAATAGTTTTAAACTTTGTTTTAGTTGGATTCTTTATGATGTCCAGGAAGAGGTTAGCACACACAGTACCTGAAATTGTTCTTTCCACATGAGTTGCAATAAAAATGACAGATGTGGCTGTTTCTCCAGTAAAGCCAAATTTGGCATCTTTGTACACTTCCCTTCAACCTAAATAACTACAGCTTTCAACCATGTTGACGATAATATGGAAATATCACTCAAAAATAAGAAAAAACTGTAACAGGCCATGAAACTGTAAGACCTTAAACCATTTTTTTTTAAATTAAATGTGGGGTGAAGATATGATAAGAATTGGGGAGGAGAGGGGGTAATGCTAACTTGTAACTATGCTTCTTTTTATTAAAAAAGACTTCCATCCCACTTTAAAATGATGACATCTGCACAAACTCCAAGAGACAAAAATATAAACACATTTCTCACTCAGTTTGTGAGAAATCTAATAAGTGTCGAAGTGTTGATGTGCTGTGTTAGAGATACTGTATGTATGTTATGAACTGTCAGAAAATGTATACACGGTGCAGGAAGGTGGGCCCCGCGTGACAATGACTATCAGTAAAAAGTTCCGGGCAGGGAAGCTGGGATGGCTCAGCGAATTAAGCGCTCACTTTGCAACCCTGGAGACTGGGGGTTGAGTCCCGGCTCCGGCCTGGGCGGACCCATATGCTGAACTGGGGTGTGCCTCCACTTCAGTTCTTGCGGGGCCCTATGCAGGAGGCTCCCAGCCCAATTCCTGCCCTGCACAGCCCCGTGCCCACCTGTGGAGTAAAACTATATGGAAAACTAATGCTGTCAACTATGAAGACTGCTCTGGGCCCTCCCCCTTCTCTCTGTCTCTCTCTGTCTCATTCTGTTTCTGTCAAAAGCAATAAAAATAAATCTTAAAAAAAAAAAAAAGTTCCGGGCAGTGGGAACTTTTGTCGAGTGGGATGCCTAGGATTCAATGTTAAGCTGACAGTGAGATTCAACCTTTCATTATTTTAACACTTGGGGAAAGCTGACTACCCACAAAAACATCAGAATATAGAGAGAATGAATGAAAAAAGTTAAGCAATGTTTGGTTCTACTTTGGAGCAGGATTTAGAATATGATCTTGATGGGACTCCTAAAAATTATGTAACTCAACTTTTCTTCTTACTATTTTCCAGATTATGAATAAAGGCCTGGGTACGAGAGATGGACAAAAACTTAAAAATCAACAGGCAGTCTTTCAGATTTCACTTTCAGGGTATCAGCCTGTGATGTAGCTTAAACAGAGAAGTCTTAACCTAGCCTCTATATTACCAAAAGCAACAAACAAACAAACAAACAACCCCCCAACAGTGTATATTAGATTATAAAATTGATGCCCCAAATGATACACTCTTAAAATGTAACATGCTCTATGCTTAAGTGTTTTGATGTGGTTAAAAACTAATACAATTCACAGTTTTGATGCAGCATAAAACTAATCTAGAATATAATACATTATTCGGTTTCTTTTTATTCCAAAAGAAAAATTAAAAGAAAAAAATGCACTGATTTTTCACTTAGCAGGTACTTTGTGCGGGAGAGCATGTTCATTTCTAGGATCTTAGAAAAAGAACAGGTTTACCCAACATATAAACACAAACAGAAGTTACAAGTCATCCTTTAGTACTAAAGACGAGTATCAGTACTCAAAAAAGTGTTGTCAAATGTTTTAAAACTTACTCTTTTGTCCCAGGCTAACTGGGCCCTGTCTAGTGCTTTTCCTTCTGCACATGGTCACCCAAATCCTGTCTTCTAATTAAATCAGTGCTCCAGCAGCAGAATGAGCAGCTACCTCCCATGGACGAGGTGGAAATTCATGGGAGAGGTGAATTTCTCTGTCGCTTCACCAGAAGAACATAGATACTGGGACGGATGCAGCTCCATGAAGTGTAACTGTGTGTGCATGCCTTAAAAAACTGATTCTATAAACAGCTGGAATGCACAGAAATACTGAAGCACCACTGGAAATATTGCTAAATAGGCAGGAAAAATATATCTTTGACTGAAATAACCAATAATACCAAATTACACACACACAAAAAAAGTAAAAAAAGCACCTAAAGTCAGAACTCAATGAAACATTTTAAGTACAGCAAAGCAAAAAGAAATAAAACTTCTTGTTCCACTCATTTAAAATCAGGACTTTGCCCCCAGTACAGAGAATAAAAGATATTATCAATGGAAAAGAAAAATGAGACTTTCAAGGGTAGTAGGGCTAAAATTAGATTCATTGGTCACATTACGGTTAATGGTACTTGTGTATGTATGAGCTAAATGCATCAAGGTGTCTCTCCAATGTGTTTAGCCCCATGGGGAAGGGAAGCAGAGGAGGAAGCAAAGAATCATTGAAATGTTCAGCTGTCCTTTACTTATGAAAATTTGATTTCTGCAAAACAAAATGTGTGCAGAAGAATGGAGATGCTTATTGGTTTCAATGTTATGGCCTTCCAAATAAATAAAAATGACTGCAAAGCAGATGTTCCTACTTTTTTTGCAATGAAAACCAAATACTAAAGTGGGGCAGGGAGCAGGGTATAGTTAGCATCTACTTACAAAGAAACCCCACAAGTGAACTTGGTACAGATTTAGTGAGGGAAAGAAGGTTATACACGTCAGTATTTCTTTACACCCCAGATATGCCCACATTCCAGCCGTAAGCTGTACATCTCCATGATCACTATTAGCCTCTCCCTTTGGTATTTATCTTCATAGATTTAAATAACATGCCTATATTACTAAACAATCTGTTGATTTACTGCTATGAAAGTTACTACAGCAGTTGCGAACACACCTCTCAATATAGTTATATTGTAATTTTGGTGAGATTAATATTTGAAGTTTATATTATTATTGCAATAAAATGCTATCAGTAGCTTATATCATATGATAACTTCTCCTTTCCTGCTCAAATTTGCTTTCTTCAGATTTAATAATAATCTGGCTTTTTAAGTTTGCTTGTTTTCCTATGTACATATCACTAATTCAAGGCTGTATTCTTCCAGTTGTGTAAGTCATTTTTTAGTATATACAAGTGTATGAGGTCTTTTATCAATTCATCTTCTTGACAAAAATCTCCTTTTGGGCCCTCTGACCTTCTCTGTTGTGGACCCGTTGCTCCCCTGTCTCTGGGGACTGTTGTCTTCTAAGGCATCTCTGGATCTTAGTAAGACATGCGGAAGATGGAAAAGACAACAAAGAAACATTGTATTTTTATTGTCTTTGTGTCTGTTAAACAGTATCTTATTTCTAGAAATGCTTTAGATTTAAAAATCGACTTAGCTGGGGTTGTTTGGATGGAGAGAGACGTCACTATCTGTACTAGTACAGAAAATGTCAAAGTTTAACTGCTGTTCTCAAGTTAACAGTGACTGCAGACTAGATTATAAAACTGGAGTTGAAAGAGGCCTTTTCAAGCTCACAATGAATCTGTTTTAGTCTCACTGATGTTTTTGTGAAAGATTTTTTCCCTTAGATGCTAATTAGATCCTCCTCCAACTTAGTCTTACTTAATTTTCTACTTTGAAAAACATCTACCAAGTATCGCCTACTGGTTGAATTTCGAATAGAAAAATAAGAAATTTTATTGCTGCTATCAACATAAAATTACTATATTTTCACTGTGTTAAATTGGAAAATGTAGAAGGGTAATAAGAAGAATGATAATTGCCCCAATCTAATTATTCAGAGATCAACACATTTATTATTGTGGAGCTTTCTTTTCTAAATATAGATATACTTTTCACAAAAATTAAATAATTGTAATTATATTATGCATCTTGAGTGTTTTTACTTACTAGTATACGCATTTTACATGTCATATAGATTCCAAAAACATGATTTTACTAAAATATTTATTTTATTTTATTTTTTTATTTTTTTATTTTTTATAGAGAGTAATTATTTTATCTTCAGTGCATATTTATTTTTATTTTACTTTTGACAGATAGAGAGAGAGACAGAGACAGAGACAGCTAGAGAACCGAACTGTGGGAACTCCCCAGTTCAGCATGTGGGTCCTGCCTGGGCCGGAGCCGGGATTCGATCCTCGGTCCTCGGGGCCTCAAAGCGAGCGCTCAACCT